>QDEB01126957.1:228-10583 GCA_004193795.1 Asbolus verrucosus | reverse complement strand
AATTTATACAGGTACGACTATTTCTTTTAATTTAATGTTGAATGGGTAAAAGCACAAAAAACTGGGACTGCTGTAAAGAAACAACTGTTGCTGTCAGTGCAGTGGCATAAGAATTTACAAGAATTGAAATGTGTTTTCCATTAAAGAAAATTTTAATTAATGAATTGTTAATCCAAAAAAAATGTTTTTACAGTCTTTACGTTTACTATAGCGTCTGCGCGAGTTAATTACATTTTTAATTTATTTCCAGAGAAGCTATTACTGAGCCAGTTCCTCCTGTTGAAAAAATAACGTATAGTGGTCGTTAATTTGAGGTACCGCATTAAACGGCGTGTCATTTATTTGCCAAAAGGAGGTGAGCGAAGCAATTCTGTTAAATCATTACTCATCAGACCTGCAAAGGAACAGGCCGAGAGCAACAACGGGACACTGAGCAGGATGCCAGCGCCGATTAATGATCACAATGGAGCGTCGCGGCGCCGGCATCGGGCCAGCTGGCTAGACGCCCGTATTCTCTAATACCGCTACGACCAAATATAAAGGTGTGTTAACTTTCCTACATGTAATAACAGCAATAAACAACAGGAAAGCGAGAAATTTTCATTCTTTGCCTCGGCACTGTAAGGTGTCTGGATGCCTACAAACATATTTGTAACTGTCGCACCTCCGGAATATTTAAAGGACTAGTTTACTTACATAAACTTATTTTTAGATGAAATATGTCATCTAGCTGGCTTTTAAGAACGCGCCTCTTGGTGCGTGTTCCACCTTAATGGCCACCAAATAAAATATTCGTTTGATGGATGCGCTCTTTTAGTTGATGTGCACGATGTAAATTAAACACTACCATGAGATTCAATCGAGTCTTGTGAAAAAATGTAATAATCTTCCCTGGCAATTATTCGGCTGGAATGAAACAAAACAGTTGGAAGAATTCGCCACTGGGAAAATTAAAATGTTTGATGTTTAAAATGGCGACCTATAAAACTCGTTTTTTGAATTTATATTTAGCAAGATGCTCACGTGAGCAAAAACGTTTGGTTCAATCACAGAATTTGATTGTGCATCAGAAAAAATGTACATTTCTTTTTGTTAAATAACTAAAAAGTAAGTGCATCTGCTAATATAGTTCACTCTTAAATATATCTCCAAGATGCATGTGCTGAAATAGTCATCATCAAAAAGTAATTTTTCGTTGTTTATGCAAAAATGCAATGCCTTGCAAAAACTTCTTTCGTAATTTTACACTGTGCTAGACACAATTGACTTTCAGTCACATCGAAGTAAAATTCAGCTTTCTATGTAGGTCAAATGATGTTTTCAAAAAAGTCGGTTTGCATAATGACGTGGGCAGTTATTAGTGATCTTCTATTCTAGATTTGTGAAGCGACTGCTGACTTCGGACTCGCATTCAATCTTTTCTGCAGGAAATGGCCTCTGTCAATTTTCAACGGTGCCATTAGGACATTGTAATGCTCCGATAACTTTCAAAAGATCGATGAAACTTAGTGTCGCAAAGATTAACCGGAAAAACTTGTCTGGAGCAAACAACAATACCTCCGCCGTTTCCAGAATAATCCGGATCTCGCGCAAGCTTGGCATTTTATGCATATTTAAGAAATCGAATCCGGAAATGCACGTCTGAAGAGATAAGCAAGCATAGTGGCGCATATCGGCCTTGCACCTGATTTCTCTTGGAAAATTGAATTCGAGCGCACACAGGAAATCTCGAAAATTTAGATAAGAAATAGAAAATATGCACCGAGTGGAACGTTTCCGATAATATTTGCGTATGTACAAACTATTGAGATAAGCCGAACGAGCTCTCTGCCGACCGTTCTATCCAAACAGCTTTCGGTTAAACCGAAATTAAGAAAGGGAAGCGTCCTTTTATGTGCATCAATAAGTAAAGACGAGCCGATCGTGTAAATATCGAACATCAGGTGAGATGTAAAATGTTTTTTTCATGACCCGTAAGTCTTATGTTTAATGCAGGATTAGTGTACCCTCGGGGTTGTCATCCCTTTGGCAAGCTTAAGCTTGATGACTGTTCGGCACATTGTTATCGGAGAACTATTGTGCTGAATATTCAAACGAGGCTTAGAGTTGTTCGCCATAATTAGTTCACTTATTGCTCTGCTCGTTTGGTAAGGACCCTATTAGCCTAAAGTTAACCGCAAATATGCGTGGTAAATTCACTTGCCATTCAGTACGAGGGGGACACTTCAAACGTACGCTTCGACGGATTGGGGTGAAATACGTCCCTGGCATTAAAAGTGCGCTTTCCAGCATTATACTAAGTACCTCCGATCTGGCGCAAAAACAATAAGGCGAATGGGAACTGAAGGGAGGGTCGGCGGTTTTTCGAATTATTTCGTGTTTACTATGTGTTTCGACACGACTTACTCATAATGACATCATCGCGGCAAAGCCGCTCTCAATTCTTGGCTGGCGATCAAATTTTTTCGGCATATTTTAGGGAACAATTCATTATTTTTATCTGTACACTGAATTAGCTCACATCACAATACAAACTCAAAGACTTGTTCAGACGTGATTTTTCACGTGAAAAATTACATCTGCAATAAAAAAAAGGAACAAATTCCGTTGGCGTTGAGTTCCTTGCAATTTTTTATATACTATTGGCTGATAGAGAGCGAGGCGGCATTTAACTTGTTTACACCAAATAAAGTTGTAAACGTAACCAGACACACAGGCGACTCTTCTATATAGAATGAAAAGTGGTAAAAAACAGACCTTTTGTAGGATTTTATTAAGAAAATAAAACAGGAGAGTTATGCGAAAAAGAAAAATAGTTACCAAGCATCTCGTACCATTAAAGTGAAAAAGAGCGAAAATCAATTGTATATTTCATGACGAAAGGTTTTAACCCATCCTCCTAGTTTCCATTCTAAAGGAGAAAATCTAATGGCGCAACTCTAAGAAGCTGATGTTAGAGTAAAATGTTTCTTTCGAAAAATTCAGTGTTTTGCGTACACTACGACTGTTACTATTTATAATATTTAAAATTTCGTTATTTCTAAATCGGTTCAAGCTGGAAACATAAAATTCATCTCAAATAATATTCTAAAATTTTATATCCATTTTACTGTTTCCATAATTTTGACTTTGAACTTATATCATTTTTCTTATTTTGCAATAAAAGTTTAAAAATAAATGGTTCAGAGAGAATGCGCCAAATTCTGCTCCATCAATCAACTGCGAGGAGAACTTGTTAGCAAATTTGTTATCAATGCAGTATTGGATTCAGCGCTGCCACTGCCATAGATTTATATATTTTTTATTTTTTAATATGATTTACCACTCAAGATGACTCTCATCACAATAATCGAATGGAGCACGATTTTTTCGATGTGGGGCACATAAAATATTATTTTAAAAATAGATGTTATTTGTACGCCTCTTACAAAAACCAAAATTGCACCGGTGATTGCTATTAAAAATAAACTGGCAAATAAAAGTGTGCCACAAGGTGGATTCTCCCAGGAATAATTTTCGGAACGATAAATTTTCATCTTCTAAATAAACCTAATTTATTTAAGTCATTTTTTATTTTTGCGCAACAAGCGCTCCGTGAGTGTGTTAAAAAAAAGAACAAAAGCAAACTTTGCGAGCTTCACCTTTGGCCTTCGTATTTTGGCAAAATGTTTAATAGCAAGTTGTAAATATGACCTTGACATGTTTCCAAGTATTCCTGCTACACCTTTTTCAAAAATGAATCACTATAGAAACAAATGAGATTTAAATATGAACAATTCCGTGATAATGGTCCTAATAAACTTCACTGGGAAATATGCTCGTTATAAAAATCTAGGCAAACAAGGGTATAAATATTTTAGAACCCTATTTGCACAGACTAATGTCCGTTGTTTATGGTTGTATCTGGTTTTACGATAGTGTTGTTAATATGTCGGGATAAGGTATTGTCAGTTTCGCATTTTAAAGATGCATTAAACTTTATGATAATGCAATAGCGTCATACTCTTAGGTACAGAGTGTTCTGGCACGGACGACACGCGAGAAAACTTTCGGCAGCCTCTATTCAAAAGGCATCCGTTATTCTTTGCCATTTAAGAAGTCTGCGAAGCTTGCATATTTTATTCGTGCATTTTAGTTAAAGAATGCAAAGTGTTTTCTGGGAAAATGTCCAATTCCGATGCTTTGAAACATTACATTCTCTGTATTCTTATTCTAGAGGGACAAGTAATATGGAACAGGTTTCCAAGGAGAATTTATTTCCTCGCACAGGAATTGCATCTAGTCTTCCTATGTTATCAGGTAGCTTTACAAAACAGTAAATTCTGGTTGAGCGTGATTCCTTCAGCCCCCGCATTTCTTTTTTGTATCTTTGGCGCTGACCTCAACGAGGTCACTTGTGTGTGGGGTTGACTGCATAATGCACAGTCCATCCTCCTTCGATCCGATTTAGTGACGGTCTCGTGTCTCCAGGAAATAACTCGGCCTTCTCATTGTATTCACGACCGAAAGTTCTCCTAAATAGCTTCATCGGGTGGAAATTGCTTCCAAGGGATTATACGGACTTTTTTAAATAAAAATATTTACCTTGCGGCTGCAGTTGCGTCGAGTTATTTACACTTAAATTGGTAAATAAAATTTTAATAACCTTCGGGGCAAGCAGGTGTTTTAAAGAAAACAATATTTAAAAAAATTCACCGTAAAGTTTTACTCGAAACAAACCTGAACACTGTGTGTTTTTTCTGTACAGGGTGAAATTACTTTCGGATAAACACTTATTTATGTTAGCAGTAAAGATTTTAAATTGACGGAAATAAACTTCCGAACCTTTATTGTTTACTTCATAATAAAGTTTTATGTTTCGGAGATGATCAATTTTGCTCATGATTACATTAGAACTGTAATAAAATGAATGTCTTTCTAGCTCATATTTTTATCGTCCAAAATAACGTAGTCGTTGTAAAATTAATCCAAAAAAATGCCATTTCTGTCTAGTAATTTCCCTATTTCTAGTTTTTCCCCTTTTCCGCTTCCTGTTTTATTTCCTGTCATATTCATTGATCTGGTCTTAATTTATTTAGGTTTTGGATGAAATGTTCGAGAATAATTTTGTTATTAGTTATAACAATTAAAAGAATCCATAGAAAAATTTTGAATAAAACAAGAATTCTGGAAGCAAAAGACACTAATGATGCCAAGAAGAATATAGAAATGAAAGTAAATCAACAGACAGAAGATGAAACGAATACAACAATTCCATAATTAAATGTTAAACAATGATAAAAAATATTTACAGTCCCATTTTCCGGTTAGGTTATATAAACAGTGATGAAGGAAAAATAGGTGTTGAATGAATAAACCTTGTGCATTAAAGCAATTTACTCTCCAGAAATGGACGGAGATATAAATAATTTTCAAAGGTCGGCAACACCGAAAAGTAAATAATATGAAAAAAAAAGGTAAAGTGAAATTTTAACAAAAAGCGTCGTCATCATTCACATAAATTTCCATAACCCTAATAAAAAAATCTCGCCACATTTTTTTAAAGTTACCGTGTCAGAAACATATTTTCCACTTTGTAATCTTTTTATGTCACGTTAATGGCGGTGTCATGTCATTGTCCCAGTTTTTTGTTCATTACGACCGACCTATTTTCTAAAATTTTATTTAAAAGTTTTATTATCGTTACACGGTAACGAGACGAAGATGATGTGCCAGGTTTACTCCGGAAGTTTCTAATTACCTGGAATAATCTGGACTCGTTCCAAAATGAGTCTCCGCCGAGTTCAATGGTCATGAATGTTATAAAATTTATGCTTCACAACGATATCTAGACCAAAATTAGTGAAATCAAGCACTGTCATAGTTTAAAACCGGCGGTGAACCTAATATTTCAAAACGGAAGTTGATTGCACACAACTGCGACAAAATCAGATCAATAATTATGTTTAATTGATTTTGTTTAATTTATTATATTATTTAATTTAACGGTGTCAGTTTCTGAATCAACGACTCAGCATTAGGAACGTAGATGTCGAGTAAGAATTTTAATTTAAATATTCAGAGTCAGGTTTCTGTCTTTGATGGCTCCATATACCCTTCCTTCCGGTTAGGTCGGTCCTTCCTCCGGTGCTATCCACGATAATGTTTGTTTCAGACACCTATCTCTCAAATTCCCTTCAGCATTTTTCTTTATATTTAATGTCAATTTCGTTAATATCTGAAATATCCCCATTCTCGCGCACAATTTCAATAATTCAGTTTACTTTAGTTTCAGTTCTTTTAAAGTTCTTGATCGGTTTCTTAACAAAGTTTTTGTAAGAACGGCAACCGGTTGCTCAAAGATTGAAAATATACATACCTATATGTATTTCAATTCAACTTTGTTCTTTCTACCTGTTTCCTGCCAACAAAACCCAATTTTCAAAAGTTTGTGAACATTTTTTTCTAGAAATATTGAACTTTGTAAAAATCACTCATTCGAAAACAAATACACAATTTATATTTTTATGTGTACTATAAATCATGTTTTGGTGCAAAAGAGGGTGTTGTACCTTCACGGAAGTCTACCCCCCACGACATTACTTCCTTATTGCTTAAGATAACATGATCAAACTTTTTGAGTCTGTCGCATGCATCAAACAGAGGAAGCTTTATCTTCCTGTAAATGCGTAATTAGTGATTAAAATTCAGAAATATAAACGATGGAATGGTTTGTCGAGATGTCGAACTGCCAGATTCTAGAAGTGATATGTCAAATGACAACGTTATGAATCAAGTGAAAAATATCTATAAAAGCAGTATAAAAAGATCGCAGAAAAACAAACGGAAAAAAACATGAAAAAAGAAAAAAGTTAAGTGAAAGTTTAGACATCAAAGAAAAATAAATGAAGAAAGTCAACACAAAAAAAAAACATTAAAAGTAGTGATAGTTTTTCAATCCTTATACTGAAGTTTCTCGTCTTCTGTACATAATTTCATAATATAAGTTGCTTAGTTAATTTAAATTAACTAATTTATGGAAAATAAAAGTTGCTCTACTTATATGATGAAATAATAATTGCTAATGAAGGTCACTGCAGCTTCCATTTTGTTCTGTAATTTACGATAAATCGTGCATTTGCTAGAAAAAGAATTTGTCCTGGCGCATCCACCATAATCGTCATTCTGGAAAAATAAGAATGGCTCTAGAGATCAGAACAATTGTTTAATTTTTATGAATGTCATACTGGTTTATATTAATAAATTACCATTACCATCTAACTAATCTAACTAATAAATAACACTAACTACAACTTGGTTACTACATTTGGTTACTGACTAAAGTTTCAGCAAAAAATGGTTCCAAAGACTGTAACGGTTTTCAATCCTAATAAAAGTTAAAATTAATTCTGACATTTCTCTTTTTTCTCTTCTGAAATTTCCTTGAAACTAGAATTTTTTGAAGACTTCTTCTTGGTTTTTTTTTGGTAATGTCATTTCTCATCATTTTCCTTCACCTATAAGTTAATTTTCTTTCTTTCTTCATATCTTTGACATTCCGCAAAACTTATTTAGTTTTCAGTAGAGCCTTTCAAATTTATGAAAGATAAAATATCTTTCTTCATTTTGAAAACTACATTTTTTGTTAATTTCAGGAATTCCAAGAAGTTATAGAACTACATTTTCTTTCTTTGTATAAGTATATTGCAATTAAACAATCCGTAAATCCAGTGACAGAATCTGTCATTTTTTAAAGTTTTTAGTATTTTATCCTTAGTCGTATTGTAGGATAACGATAAGGAACCAGTTAATATTTTTTGGTGTAATGAGTCGGACTAGATTTTTAAGTATTGGTATATTAATGTTGATCAATCTGTTTCAAAAAGTTGATGTTGTTTTTACTTTAATCCTTTACCACCTTTTAAAATTGTTATTTAATTTTCCAGCGTACTTCATTTTTGTTTTTTCTTTTAATTCCCACCATGATTTATGTTTCATTATATTAATAAGTTTAAGGTTGAAAACATCTACTTCGAGATTGAAAATATCAAGTTTCGTGCAGTAAACACAATTTTCAAATCAAGAGTTCCGCTGACCCAACCAAATCAATTCTAATCAGGTTATGTATAGATACAATTTACTATCCGAATGTCGCATCCACATCCATGTTATTTTTTCAAAATTGAAAACAAAACGTACAAATAAAAAAGTAATATTTGAGTGAACGGTTTTTTATATTTTCCTGGTCCCCAAATAAAAAGTGAAAATCGAAAATTTGGACTTACTTTGTTTACAGTACATGAAATAGTTTTAGCTTAAGCACAATTTACCAAAATTAAAATGGTGCACACTAAAAGTTTGCTGACACCGCAATGGGCTCGTCGATGGCGCCTTCCAGACGTTTTTGACGAGCAACTTTCGAAACAATATTAATTTAGTTGTTGAATATTCATTGTATTAATGCGGCAAATTGGGATTAATTTTAGTAAATGTGCTGTGAGGGTACTTTGAACCTAACACCCATTTCATCATAATAATTGATAAAAGAGTTATAAAACGGCGTCTCCTCGTTGTATAACGTTCCCAAGAATTGTTGGGACGTTATTTAAATAAGCTATTGGTATGCAAATTAGTCTGTTTCATCTATATAAAGTTGTGACTTAATTCAAATATCACCGCGCATTCTTCTTTGTCTCCAAAGCTCACTCCATTTGAATGTAATGATATTTGCGACGATAACGAAGTCTTGTTGCGGCTTTGATATATGAAGCGACGCCGGAGCGTATACGCGCCGCTTCGGAGTCAATAACAAGATGGTAATGGTGCACTAGGTGTGTGCATCGCACTCCTTTCGTTTCACACCTTCCATCAATCTGGGGAAGTTTAATTTGCAGTTTGTATTCCAGGGGAATTTCTCTTCCAATTTGGTTTCCATCACCGATCTAATTCTTAGCTACCCAATCGAATGCTAATGGACTGTAACGACGCATCCGATCTACCGAGTAATGACTTGCTGATAATGTCTACTCGATATGCAGATTTCGCTGTTTACTTTTATTTTCAAAGAAATTCACTTCCACGTCGACCCTTAAAAGCTCCAGTTTTTCCGCTTTACTCGATTAAAACGATCCGGAAAATAAGAAGGGACTGACTCTTCGCCCACTCCATTACTAATGCATCGCAAAAAGCTGCAGTTTTTTACTTTGTTGATGGCTCGCTTCGCCGAAATTTGACATTTAACCTTGATTTAGCACGTTACGTACCCGGAGAGATACAGCGCACCACTCGCTTCCAGCACTCTACTTATGATTTCTGAATTTCGCCCACTTAAGAATTCTGAGAGCAAAAAAGTCTGTTTTTATTCGCTAGTTAGGCACAGACCATTTGAATTTGGGGCCAAGTGTTGCATAATCCTCCCTCGATATGTCTGCAATTATTGCGAAACTCTTCTACATTAAGCTCTCGGCTAAAGGAACATATTTGAAATGTGCAGTGCATTAGGGGGTCCATGTCTCCCATTGATATTTAAATCCCGACAAGAGCTGACTTGTCGTATTTAAGAGCATGCATAATATATTATCAACAAATTGCTTTATACCGTACATGTACAAATTGAAGAGTGGTCGCGTACTCGACTCTCTAATAAAAAAATTAATACCAATATTGCGCTTATTGTGATGTAAATTGGCAGTTAAAGTGGCATGCGTCAAATTTAAATAATTTAAAAATTCTATTTGACGTGTCGGTGACATTATTTAATATTCCGGGGCCGTAGTCGCCAGAGCGAAATCCAATTGGCTGTACGATGTGTGGGGTAATTCTGAGAGCACCGGTTCCTCTGGGATAAAATATTCGTTGATTCCAGTTAATTTAAATTCTGTACTCCACCACATATAATATATGAAGAGTGACATGGAGCGATTTTCAAGGGTCGCAGCAGAGAAAATTAATTAATAGAGTTCGGCTGGAGATGCATTTGAATTTTCATGTCCGATAGATTCCGCGAATGCAATTTACGGTTACTGCGACATGGAAATTAATATGCCAGTTTTGCATATAACATCCGCGTTATTAACAGGCACAGTCAGTGTGGAAATTTCTAACTGCATTTGGTTATTTTACGGGCGAGTAATAACCGGGCTCTTGGGGAGACGTTTCTGCAAGCCCTGTTAGGTGTAATGCACTTCTAATGTAAGCAGCAGAATTTGAAATATGTATGTTTTCCATGCGGCAGCTTCTCGAGACTTGCACAATTTCGTTCAGGCACTCAAAATTCCATAAACTTGTACTCTATTTTTCCAGATTTGTGGTGAGGAATGCCGATCGATTCAGCAACAGACTCGTATTTTCGTTTTTCTTCAATAATTGTAAAACTA
>QDEB01126860.1:849-24736 GCA_004193795.1 Asbolus verrucosus | reverse complement strand
TACTCGTCAAAAGTTAAGAATATTACATTTCTGTTAAGACTGCACCAATCTTAGGAAATGAGTGGGAAGTTGCGAACAGTTTCGTATTCGTTACGTCTTTTCCTGTAAGGTTTAATTTTGGATTTTGGTGGGCGTTCCGGTTAATTTAATTAAATGATGTTGAGCCGGACATGAGATTGCTGCTTGCCAAGAGGCAACTGCGAAGGTAATAGGTTTCTGTGAAAAATCAGTGAATCCTCTTAGGAATAACGTTGGAATATATTCGAGTTCCATCAAGTTCTTTTACGGAATGTCATTCGGGGGTGGAAGGCAAAATTGATAATCGGTGAGAAGTGCAGTTCACCATGTTGAGCCAGTTGAGAGTGTTGAGCTTGTAATAACTCATTTTCGGCAGATCAATTAATGGTCACGTCGCATTCTTTAAATATTCCGGAATCTCTAACGAGGGACTTTAAGTAATTCAAGTCGTAAAGTACTTCAACGTCGTTGTAACCTGGGGCGGCTGTCGTCACAGAGTACGTCAGTCGTAAAACGCAAAAGTTTTCCTGGAGCGGTAATTCCAAAGCGCGTTTTTAGACGATCCCTAAATTTTCATTTTTCATAAAATATGAGAACGTTGTTAAAACAAAATTTAAGAAAATTGCAAGGAGTTAATTCCACTTTAATTAAACTCTGAATTTTAATTAAATAAGTAAAAATTAGAGAATTCACGCGGAAAATCTCGGAATAAGTGCTCGCGTGCACATTTTATCATTCGTGGAAACGTCGGTGAAAACCCAACCCGGACTATCATCGGCGATAGTTAGTGGAACTTTTGCCCGAGAGGAGCTGAGACCAGGTTTTTTTCTCTTCGCTTTTCTTATACATTCGTCCGCTTCAACGTTATCAAACGGAGCATTCGAGCAAAAGAAATTAAGAAGTTAACCGCCAATTCTCCACGGGAATTTAATATCCTCCTGAATCTCTTCTTTTCTCCCGATCTGAAAAGGCTAATAGCGGCTTAGTTTTATAGCACGACCGGATTAAAAATGCAATCAATTATGCTTAATCAGAAATTAGAACTAATGAAAACTGCCGCTGAAGAGGAATTAGCTGGGGCTCAGAAATGTTAAGGTTAAATTACTCAGCGATGTCTACTTTTTCGAGGGGAGACTTCCGGTAACTATCCATACAATTCACCACCTCCCCTCACCTTGTTCGACGTTTATTAAGGGCTGAAGCAGGCAATTAAAAATAACGAATTCGTTCCAGCCAGATCAATAGAGAAAACCGATCTTCGTTTTGATTGAACTGACATTTATTTAGAAAGAACCAAACAAATTCTTTCAAGCTAAATATTACCTTTATCAGAACGACTTCAAATGAAATTTCTTATTTTTTTTTCCTTTGGATATTTTTATTTGGATTCTTCTTAAACATTACTTTTTAATAAATAAGAACCAAGGTTTATCAGAATCACCATTGAGGAAACCATATGTCATTATGTACAGAGTAAATTGTTTGGTGTGACAAATATAAATTCCAAGTTAATATTCAAACATAAGCGTACAACCAGTTCGTCAACTTGTTTATTTAAGGGAGAGTGTCTTTCAGTTACTTAGCAAGAGTAATTTCAAAATCTTATCAATTTATCCGAGTTAAGCCGCTTTGAAGATTGGCAAAATTTAATTCCAAAAACAAATAAGAACTCTCGAATTTGTTTTTTCGCTGTTATTTTTTTAAACAAGTACTAGAATTCTCATCTCGGCTTCAGAATCTTCTCTTTCCTGGTCGATGTGTTAATGACTTCCTACTAACAGTAATAATTGACCTTTTTAAGGCTGGACGGAGTAGTCAGCCACCACAGTTATATTGCATTACACTTTCGCCAGCGACATTTCTCAAAAACAGATGGAGTTTGTTTTTTTAATTTCAATTTTTAAAATTGTATTTGGATCATTTCCGAATTTTAATGGCTTGATAAACATGACTGAAATTTTGAAATCCAATTTTTCGCTATATTTAAAATTTATTCTTAAATGTTATTGTATTTCACGTGCCTAGAATGACCTAAATAGAAGTTTACAGATTGAAATTGAAAAAAAAAAGTATTATTTAAATTTGAGAAATCTTGCCGGGGAAAGTGACTGGTAGGCCTATCTTAAAGCATTCTTATTGCTTCCGGCGGCATGGTACTCGTTACCTCAGCCTTGAAGAATTATTTCACGGTTCCAGAATTAATAGATTTAATCTTAAATGTTCATGCAAGCAGTTCTCAGTTTAATCAAGCAAAACACTTCCAAACGATCGACAAGCAAACCTGCGGTATTGCAACTTGACTCGTTTGAATTGCAGTTTAAGACGAAGCTCTTGAAATTACCATGACAATGAGCTGTCGGTGCTCCGCTGTTAAAAGTGTTCACTTTTGCGCATTGGAACTGACAATTACTCGTAATGTATTGTTGCAAAATCGTCTCGTTGTTGTCACAAGTCGGGAGTTAGGTATTTAACATTTTTTCTATTTTTTCGTTCGTGTACGGCGTCGCTTCGACGAAAAGCCGTGCATTTATCAGGAATGGAGAAAAAACTGAATGAATGGCATTCGTTCCCTACCAGACGAGGTTTTTGCAGGGTAAAATTGAATATATCGAACTTGAAAGCGTCTTTTGTCACATTTACTCTGGAAAATCAAGATCTGCTCAGAATGGAAACGGGAAACCTTCAGCTTAAAAATCCCCTGACGGAAAGAAAAGTAGCCCTATTTGTTTCTACGTCCCTCATGTATTTTTATTTGTCTTTATTTGCCGGTTATAATTTCGACGTGGATACCGTGCAATACGGTTTGATAAATGTATCTCAGGTGGTGACTCTATTTGTGTTCTCGCCTGTTTGTTATAAATTATATTCCGCTAACGATCCGTCTCTCTCCAACGTTGAGGTTAGAGTTGCGTCGTATTGATAAGGTTGCGTCGAGGAAGGAATTTTTCGGGGCGTTTTCCTTCAGTTATCCGCCAAAATCTCGGTTTCCGTTGTCGTTGCCGCAAATTTATTTTAGCGTTGGACTTTACGGATGATCATTTTTCGTCTGATACATCGACCTTTGACTGTGCGAGTTCGCACTCGGATGTTATTCCGTAAAAAGCGAGGATATGGCCGCGTGAATAATGTTCCGCGATCGACTCTGTCCATTTGCTGCGGGAGATATCAATCTCAAACTTGAAAATTCTTTTTCGCCCAAACGGGTCCTTTCTCCGGCAGAATACAAGAGATGCCATCGCGACGTGTGCAGAACAAAAGGTGAGTCGTTGCCACCACATATTCCATTTCGATACTGGCGGTTTCGCCTTATTCATGACGGTCGGAATTATAAGTCTTGTCATAAATCTAGCACAAGCTCTCCCTGCAGATGTGAGTTCTTGTAAAGTTTTCGATGCTTTAAGCCCCGTCCGCCGTCTCCCTCTTTTGCTCAATAAATTTAATGAGTTTCCTACTTCGGCTGCATGTATTTCATTTCGCTTGTCAAATGTGTTTCGAGAAAACGAGTTTCTGGTTAAGGCGATCATTACAAAAAAAAACTTTTTCATGCCGCCGCTTTAACACAGAATTATTACCTTCCCGGGCTTATTTTATTACTACGTACTTTGCGGATTTACTTTTTTTCCACCGTGGGGGTGGGAGCCGCAGCCCTCCGGAAAATTTCTGCGGTGTCGGTTGATTCACTGAACGGCGTCGCTTTCACCCTTCGTGATCCACTTTGCGAGCTCTCATTCATTTCACCTCGTCCTGTTGTAACAAGAAAACGAAAATGGTCCGGCCTAATGTGCTTTCAGCCGCGAACAAAACTTCCAAAAGCTATCATCGGCATCTAGCCCGCCGCCTGTCCGGTCGTGTGTGGCGCATCATTTCTTATTTTCAGGGCTCGGCTCGTCGCTCTTCCTCTCTCCGGCCAGATCATGGAAGCGTTCGGGTCGCTGGGGAACGACCCGGGCATGTATCGGATTTATGTTGTACAGCCTGACAAATGACGCCTAAGTTAACTTACAAGTCTCCAGGAAGTTTTCAAAACGGGCAAACATTTACTGCTCAAAGTGTAAAGCCATTACGGACTTTGTGAAGTTTTAAACCTCCACCAGTCGCGCTCCGTCTGAAGCTCTGTAATGCACTTGGTCGCCGACGACGGCTTCCAGAATTATCTGTCTTGATTCGATGACGTCCCACCGGGTGAAGAAACGAACAAAATTGCCAAATCGAAAATAATTTAAATGCCACTCGAAACAGTTTTAAAAATTTTGGGCCAAAATACTTAATCCAGTAACTTTTTTGAAAATCTAAATTAGCATATTATTGTATTAATCTTGGCAAAAAGCGTCTTCAGTACATGTTCAAAATTTGCTTTTTTTACGGATCTTTATTTCATTTGCGAAAAGCACCGTTGGCTCGTTCTTTCCACCTGTAGTTTGCAAAACATTTTCTTTTTGTGTTCGTCGAAATGCAAAGATTACATTACGAGAGAGTTCTGATAATCAAACATAATAGAAAATGTTATCAACCACTAAATCAAAGGGGATCCAGTGTCCCAAGTGAATTATTTAGCAGANNGCGTACATTTTTTCGTGATTTAAATAATAATTTTATTTTGGCAAATTGCCGCTGCGAAGGCCCACTTAACGGATCCTAATTTCTCACTCTCCCGTCAGAAGTCTCTAATAGACCAGTTACGGCTGGGTACTTCATTCCATGCCGTGCCGTGACATTTACCATTTTCCAACCTTTTCTCGGTTGGCTGCCTGTTTTGGGGTGGTGCGAGGTCATTCCACGCACAAGGCGTCCGCATACGACTTGGCATTTTAATTCTCTGCATGACATTCCAGGTTAATGTCAGTGTTGTTTTTTATTTCAATTATTCCGAAATCGTTTAATCCCGCTGCGTTAATTGAAAATCACCCTGTCCGCAGCGTTTTGAATTTCCAAGCGTGCAATGCGAATCAAGTGTCGTCCATTCGCCCCCGCGTTCGGTCAATCCGGCAACTTCTGCGGAAAGTTCGATCAAATGGTCGTGTCGAATTCCCGTTATAACGGGACGAACCCGAACCTTCGGTGGCATTCAATCGGGTTTCACATAATTAACTGCTTAATCCCCTTAAAGCGAACGCGAATATTGCTGTTTATTTAGCAATTCTAGACGCTCGTCGAGGATGTGGGGACGGGCGCGCCATCCACAAAGGTGTGCCAATATTTGAACACGAAAATGTTCACAATTTCATCAGGGTAGTGGTGAATAGTGTTTACATTTTTAAATGAAGCTTATAAATAGGACCGTCAGCAACACTCTTTATCTGACGTTTTGCGATTCGACGGTGCCTTTCGACAGCGATTTCGATGTGGAAACGAAGAAACTTTTACTCTCATCGCCGGGACAACCACAGGAAGGGCTCGGCGGCATTTTCCGAGTTTCTTGGATGTTTGTCATTTCACACGAACGAGAGGGAGCCTCCAATTTGACGGTGATAACGTTTCCAAAATATTGAAACGGGCGAAAAAATGGTCATTTGGGTCAACCAGCAATATGTTCGGATGTGGAATCGTTTCTTTGGGGTTCATTTTTGACAGGCAGTAGCGATTACACGAGAAATGATACGAAACCGCGTTCAAAGCGAAAGACTCCTCGTTGAAACACGGCGTTATTCCGATTGAAAGGGTTCTGTGCCGACGTCGGCTACGTAGAAAGCGAATCCTCAGCGGTAGACGTTACTGATGTAATCCAAACTTGATGGTATCGGCAGAGTCTGCAGAGATCAACTCGCATGGGAAGCCGGCTTGAATACAGACAAGTGTAAATGAGATTGAAGGTTGTTCGGAAATGTCATCACATGAAAGAATATAAAAAGACCGGATGACGAACGGAGGAAACACGCGGATATATATCGATTCGTTTTGTCTAATTTTTCCGATACATTTCCCTTTCGTTTCGGAGCAGTTTTTACAGCACACAACTAATTCTCCCAGAGTTTAACTCGCACCGCCACTATCCGCGATTTTTCAAATTTTACCAACATCTGGATGGTATTTAAAGGCAGTTCCGGGAAGATTCGTTAAATCCCGTTTCGTATTGGCGTCGGCGAGAGGGCGTGGAAACGGCAGATTTACGGACGAAATTAGGTTCCCTTTCTGTCGACGAGATTCGCTATCAACACAATTTTCTTAATGCGACAAACGGACAAGCTAATAACACCGAATGAAAACTTAATCTCGAGAAATTTATCTCGACAGTGGCGGTGCGTGTGCCATTTTGACGGGGGCGTTTTCCATACTTGGCACTTTGTTGCTGGTGGCTCAGCGTGTTTTATAGATCATTAGGCGCAAGCTAACTATAATAACGGCAATACTGAATACTCATAAAGATTAAATATAGCATGCGGCAAGCTGTGAGCCACTTTTCTCTGATTGCAGAAATTGAACGATCAATTAAACTGCGGAAAACTGAACGTGAACAGTACCGGCGTTGTCCATTAATGTTCCTCAGTCAATTACTGGTTTTATTACATCGACAGAAAGTGAAGACAACCGACCAAAAGTGCATTTTCATTATAACGGGGCCCTTATACTGCCCTTCTTAATTATATTGCCCTAACTGACACAAATCAGCAATCGAGGAAATTAAGTTTTTGTAAAATTGCGTGTGCAGCCCTTGGTTTTCAGAGATTGAGATTCAACTTGTAATTAGGCATGTGTGTTTACAATCCTGACTTTGTATAAAGTAAAAAAATGTATAGGTGATGCAATGTAGAGCATAAACTGAAAAACGAAAAATTTGCAGATGGGACGTTTTCGTTAAGGGAGGCAGTATAATAATCGACTGGTTTAACGATACGCCATTGGAAAGGGTTAAGACAGATCCAGAAATACGCGTTGTACATACATTTCTTCAAAGCGTAATATAATCATAATTTGCATTAGTTCTTCAAAATTAATCGGAGGCTCCAAAATTAACTCTAATTTTGTAAGAGAAGTGTAACAATTGATTTATTAATTAAGCTTCATCTAGCATCATTATTTAATGACAGAGGTAATTTGCATGCCTGAAAGGGGCAAATTGTAGGCAATCTTAGAAAGCAACTGTGGACGACCTGAAACAATCAGAAGCAGTGTTGAGTAAATCTTAGGTGTTTCAAGGTAATTTTGCGATAATCTCGGGGAAATCTGGAACAATCAGTAATTGTGCAACCAATTATCCGCATTCTTAAAGACATGTTTAATTATTTGTTTTGAATTATAATTGAGTTACAGTTCTCCGCGTAATTAAATTCAAATTTTAAATGTTTTGCTCCCTCTCAATATCATATTTACTGGGGATACCAATTTACAATAAATATAAAAATGCCGGTCGGGCATCTAATTTCATGAGTTTATTCACAAATTTTTCATCTCTTTGTTCAATTGAACAGTCGTGTTTGTGAATTGATTGCATGGCAAAAATTGTGGAAAAGCTGGCTGAAGTATCTATGGTATGTGTATAGCAGTATTAAAAACATGGTGTTCTGCAGCATTGTTTTCTGTTTCTACGGTAGTTAATATTACTGGTTGTTTGTGAGGAATGTATGTGAAGATTGAGAGGGATGTGATGTGGGCATTGAAATAAAAAGCAAAAGTTGTACAACAAACCTCAATATTCCATCAAATTTCCCAAATTCAATTATTGAATTCTTACAAATTCCTGGGGAAGCCAGGAGGGTAATAAGCGAGAGTATGAACGGAAAGCAAAAAAGTCGTTAATCTAATATCCAATAAACGACGCCGTGCTACATAAACGAAGTAAAACGATTCGCGAAACTCGGAATCACGTCCGCTTAATTGAGGATGCTCGAGTCATTGCATCATCAATCGCAGGATAGGCGGTCGTAAAAGGACTAAATTTATCAGAAAATGGAGCTCGTGCCCGTGCTTCCATTGTTAAATTGCGCAAGTCATTTGAAAGTTCCATTACATTACGGCGGGATGTGTCGGACTCCATTACAGAATTAAAACAGACAACCAGCCGTCTTGTTTCGCCCCCGTCCCCCGTCCCCCCGAACGCAACAACCGCACCGGGGGAGGGCCAAGATTGCTTCTGCACATCTCCACTTCTTTCCAGGGGAAATGTGCGAGCAACAGTTGGAGCTGGCCGGTGGTTAACGCCAGAATCGGGGCCGAATTTACGCCATATCTGACTCTTATCTCGGCGGAACGCCATGATATTTAATAATCTCCCCGGAGATCAATTGAAGTGCGGCTTTCCGCCCTTCATTTCGCGACCATATACGTACTTGGACCGATTATGGATCGCGCCGTTGAGACCAATTAAACTCCGGCTAATTCTGCCGAGCCGAACGCAAATAGTGTTCCAAGTTTGCGGAGAGGAGTTTTTCGTCGGCGTTTTCTGCAGCCACCATCGGAACCTTCACACACGCACCGCAACAATGACGCCGCTGGCCTTTTGTTTCCTCTTCAATGGGAGCCGTTATCTAAGCGACGTTATCTGCCACCCGGCAGCGAGCTGTTGGCCATTGCCGCGTTAATTAACTCGAAAACTTGACGTCGACGAAACGGATACCAAGGGATTCGGCCCTGAGTGGCGGTGCATTCGTTTCCGTCGCCGCCGCCGCCGCAATCGATCCCATCGACAACTGCAGGAGTCGACGATTGATGCATCCATCGACGCCCACTCGGCGCGCAGCAGGATATAATTGGTAGCTTCGCTCTTATCAGGCTCGGTTTGTTTTTTTGTTGTCATAGCAAAAGCAAACGTTGGTGTGGTATCGATCGCTCGCGCCTCGGTTTAATTGCTCTTTGTTAAAACGTCGAGAGTTGCCATTAACGTGTAATCGCCGCCATCAGTACCACAAACACCGGCGAGGCCCATATTGTTTTTTAATGGCGTGGTACCGGCGTCCATCCGCTTATCGACTCGGTTATGGCGCGTAACATATGATAAGGAAGTGGCTGGCGTGCGGAGTTGGCTTCCCGTTGGTCACGAACAGGAAGTGACGTCCACCACTAACCCAGAATGTTGCCAGTCCAGCGTCGTAATCGCTACCTCGTTATGGCAACTTGCCGTAATGGACGAGAGCTTTTGTGGATGCTTTGATTCGTCGGGAGATGGAGGTTTTTTTTTGTTTAAATCGAGACCGGTGACTTCATTAGAAAGTTCGGTGGATGCTCCGCGGCCCTAATGCTCGCCCATTACCGTTATTTCCTTTGGTCGGGCTTTATTCGCTTCCGTATGTGTTCTGTCCCCTGAGCATAACAGAGCACTTTCATGTCTGGCCATTGTTTGTGGTTCCATCGTCGACATTTGTGCGAGCATATACGTCGACAACAAATAAAGATACATATCGGTCTAGTTTCTTTTGATGTGTGTGCACCAAATCAAGTTACCGGGGGGACTTTGAGTCGCAACGTAGAAGCCATCACGTCACGAGTTCCACTTCAGATCCTTTTCTCTCTTCCCTTCCGTGAAGTTTTGATAACCCGAAAACATCTCGTCCCATTTCGGCGCATCACTCTTCATTAGACGCCATGGGCTTTTGATGCTTTATAAAAAAAGCACATTCGACCGCCCTCCGGCTTCTCTTTGCATTTAACTATTCTCTTTAATGTCGGAACGCACTACTCGTTGGTTCGGCACGGCGAAGGAAATTGCCTGGAGTTGGCGTGGGAGTGTCGCCGTCGTTTTATACCTTTCATGTTTAATTTGGGGCGGAACGGGCATGTTTTAGCGCCGAATTGTCGCCAACAAATGTAATTATCGCGATCGGAAAGGCCATCCACGGCGGATGATTTTGCAGCATTACCGACAAACTAATTAATCAATTAATTGGCTCCGTTTTGTTTGTTCGTTCAATCCGAACTTCCTCCGTTTAATTACATTTTTAACGTGAGGGGAATAATACGCACTATTTGCCGCGAGATGGAGACATGTACGCCCGGGATTAGCGGAGTTAATTACTGACTCGAAGGCGTAACTACGGCATTGTCTCTTAAGTGGCGTTATTCTTGCACCTATTTTCACGGCGGCGAGAATCTCATCGGGTTAAATAAGTTTTGCGGAGCTTGGGGCGTCTTGGGTCGTCAGGCAGCCGCGAAATGGGATTGATGTTACCGCCATACATCATACACACGCGCGTGATTCTTACTGCATGGATGTGGTGGGTATTTGTGTCTGCGTCTCGCCGCGATAAATTTCGGGATCAACCTTCCAGATGAGAGGTATTTCATTCATGCCTGTTTCTCTCTTCCAGGGGCGGTGTAACAGAGAAAAACCCCCGTGCAAGTACTTCCATCCTCCGCAGCACCTCAAGGACCAGCTTCTCATAAACGGTAGGAACCACTTGGCGTTAAAGAATGCACTCATGCAGCAAATGGGCCTAACGCCCGGACAACCCCTAGTTCCTGGTCAAGTTCAGGCAGTGGTAAGTTGTTGTTCCGCCGTCGCGGCGCCTGTGTATCTTATTCGATGTTTGGTGGTACTCGTTTTGATAACGGAGCGAATGCACGCTGCACGTCATTTTTTGTTGTGTTTTTATTCGTTCGGACCGAGGAAGACCAAATTATGCATGTAGTTGTGGTGTTGGTACTAATTGGGTTTTTGTTGGAGGTGGACTCGACAATAGACAGCCTTCCTTTGACCTTCTTCCCACATTTCTCCATGTCAATAGATGAGCAGTACGCACTTATGGTAAACACCCTACGATTATCCTGTCTTTCTGATCAAGCTTTCGCAAGTAGTCAACCGCATCTCTAAAACATATTGTCATATTTCCACCGACAAATTGGTCCCATAACTTGCACTCATTTAAAGTTTTTTTTTTTTGTTCGCTTCGCTTGTGCAGCTTTTCATTATAACCGATCGGGCTCGTGCGACCGTGTCTCTAACAGATTTCTCGTTTTCTAGGCCGCCAACCCGTACCTGACAGGGATGCCACAAGTTGGCAGCACATACAGTCCATACTTCGCTCCAGGTCCCATAATGCCCACGATTATGGGTCCGGATCCCACAGGAGTGGGGTCGCCGTTGGGTGTAGTTCCACAAACAGTTGTAGCACAACAAAAAATGCCTCGTTCCGATAGATTAGAGGTAAGGACTTTATTGTTAATTCGTTTCTGATACGAATTTCATATGTATGTACCAATATTGTACTGAAATACCACACCTACAGAAATGGGGAACTGTACATCTCTAGGACGTTTTTACGATTATGTTTGGTTGTGCTTTGGTTTATTATAAACGAAAACTAATCTCAAAAATTATAGTGCCGTATTCACTCTTGATTTGATTTTTTTTTAATTTTTTTTATTTTGTCGATTGTGTTTATTTTTTGTTTATTTTATGCATGGATTTCGTAATCATCGTTCTCTTTTTTTTTTTTATTATTCTGTTGTGGTTCCTTTCGCAGGTGTCTATTAATTTGGGTTTTATTAACGCTTCATATTCACAGTCGAGATGATAACAATTTACACAACTAACACGTACACGTAACGCTAACCTAGCGATAGAGATAGTCGTAGATCAGTCCTCCCCTATGTACATATATATTATATTTTGAAACACTAGTACTCGCTGTACATACAAGTTGATTATTGATGCTGTTAGATTTTTTTATTGTTATACTTTTTATGAGCACTTGTAACTTTCTATCGATTTTTCATTGTGCACGGTGTGCTGTCATTGGAGTTTTTCTATGTAGTTTTAGCCCCCCTGTCTTTTTTACCGTCGGCAAGCAAGTCTTGTGTCTCGCTTTTTTCGATAGAAGGTTATTGATTTAGATGATCATTTAGTTTTCACTGTTCACTAACTCTTTTATTGCACCGGGACTCGGACGATCTCGTTGCCAATACAAGCGAAAATTTTCGCAAACGTGCAGTTTTGTTGTCGGTTCGAGTGTTGTGCTGGCAAGGCGTCGTCCGCTGAGGTCCCCCTTTTGCATCGAAACCCATCCACGCGGACTAAATGATCAGCTGTTGGTATGAGCTCTGATTATCAAACCCGTAGGTGATTAGGATCTAGAAGCTGCGTCCAACCGGCCGTCCGGCGGCCGGCGTCGGCGTCTGTTCCGGGCGTCGTCGCCGTCGCCGGTCGGCCGGGGCAGTGATAAGATGCAGCGGTGGCTTGTGCTGATAACAGCCGGGTGTCTGCTGTAGGTGTGCCGCGAGTACCAGCGCGGGGCGTGCAAGCGAGCAGAGTCAGAGTGTCGCTTTGCGCATCCCGCTGACTCTGTAACTGCCAACGAGGACGGCACTGTCACTGTCTGCATGGATGCAGTCAAGGGCCGCTGCAACCGCGACCCCTGCCGCTATTTCCACCCCCCTCTGCACCTCCAAGCCCAAATCAAGGCCGCACAGTCGCGGGCTAGCGCGGTATGCTACGCATTTTTAGGGCGCACGCTCGCTATTTTCTCTATTCTGTCTGTTTTTTTTTTTTTCTTTTTTCTGTTGATCGGCGACGGAACCAGACGGCGGCTCTTCGGCGAGTCCCGAAGGTTGCCGCGGTGGCGCCCCCGTCCGATTTTTCTTGCAAGCTAATAGCTCTTAGTCGTGTGTTACCGTAAAAACTAACAGAATGCGGAATCTTCCGAAAGGCCGCGGGGTTCCTTCAGGAAGATCCCGGTTTTTGTGTAGTGTTCCTTTTTTTTTTTCGTTTGTAGATTGTGTCTTCCTGTGATTACATCTGAGGGCCGCGCACAATCCGTTGTTGCGCATTCGGACGAGTTAATTTCGTTTGTTAATTAAATTCCGAGATCAAATATTTTGCCCGTTAGGGGGCTTCTTGTGCGAGACGGGTCGCGACTTGTTAACGAAGTTGCGGCAAAAACGGATGGTCGGCGGCCCTCGCGGTCGGAGCCTTCCCGCGGTGAGGTCTCGAGGAAGGCTCCTGTCGCGAATCCTATGGTCCAGGAGAGTGTGTTGTTTAGTTATGGCAAGCAGAAAATGCAATTCCTGATGCAATGACATGTGCTGTTATTATCTTCTCAGCTAACTCGGGCCTTCATTACGGGTGGTTGGTGATAGTGTTTCTTACTGTAGTTTTTGACTGGCCGGACTTGCAGCATTTCCGACTTTCCGAAAGAAGACCTAGCCTCATGTTGTGTAGATCATGCTGTCCCTATGATGATTTTTTAGCATGGATGCTGCCACATACGTTGTCCTGTGCTCTGCCAGCAAGCCCTGCTGTACCAATCCCTCGCGCACCTTGTAGTCATACACTCACACACAAATAACAGTGCCGACAGGCGCTCGGTTACTCTGCACACAAGACTTTGAAAGAGATGATTTTTTTGGCGAATAAACGACGGTGCGAAGACGCTGATTATAAACCGCGTCTGCATCCGATTTTCGGTTCGAAATTGATGATGATTAAATGAGGTCGCGTTCGAACTCCTCACCTTTCAAGTTCCCGACGAGAGACTTTATATCCTCACTTCCAGCATCTCTGTTCCGTTACTACTTGTTGCCTCATCTGCTAATTCCATTATTTGTGCTGATCAATGGACTACTTCTGCAAACACACACACACGCTGTGGGAATAACTGAAAGGATCTTGGCTCCTTTGATGTATTCCTCTAGTTGAATAACGGAATAAGCAGTTAATCAGTAGCGGAACATCCGTCCCTCTTGTTGCAATTAATATCGTTTTCAAAGTAAAATGGGTGCATGTCGTCGAATTTAAGTCTAACGGATAAGTGGTGACGTCTCGCACAGATCACCTGTGAGTTTGTGATGGATTTTAATAGTTACATTAAATAGGGCTTGTTTGCAGGTGTGCGACATCATTGCGTCAAGAATGTGTGTCTGTGTTTGTCACGTGTTACGTTTTAATTATAATTTGTTTACTTTTAATTCATGTTTGTGACATTTCAGGTGGCGTTGTGCAGACTATTCCTTTTAAATTGAACATTTCTTGAGCTGTAATTGAAGTTTTTTTTTTCTCACACTTCTTTCCTTGTTCTCGATACGAACCTGTTTTAAACCTAGAACGCTTTAGATGTTGTCGAGAATCTAGAGATCTGTGCTATTTTTCAGGATATTTTTTGCATGCGATTACATGTAAATCTAATTTTGTCCTTTAGGTTGATTTAACGAACTCACAGTAACTGAATTTGCGCAGTTTATTTTGCATCGACACTGTACCTCTCAGTATGCGGTCTCTGCACAAATTCGGAATTTGCCACTTCTGAACGATGTTCTGTGTAATTTCTGTACCGAAGCTGGCACCCGATGATTTATTTTCAGCCTTTTCAGTTGCATGACGACCTTAGCTTCATTTTTCACAGATCAGCTTCTGAGTGAAGCCCAACGCACCTGCACTTTTTCAGCTGACACTGTTCCGTTGCAACTAAGATGCTTTGGAGCGATTATGCATCCGCACGGTCCTTATTATTCGGCCGGGCCGACTTCCGAACGGCGGAAATTAGCCCTCTTGATCGCGCCGAAAACGGGGGTGTTTTCCCGCAATAATAAGGATTATGGGTGCAAGGAAGCTGATGCAGTCGTGCGATTAGACGCCAGTCGGGTCGTAAAGGTGGCGTCTGGTCGGACGACGAGGTGTTCCATCTGCGGTTTAATGGTCACATTCTGTACACTATATTTATCTTACCCCGCTGCCAGAGCTGCGCCATCCCCAGACCATGCCGATACGTACTCTCTGTTTGTTCACATACTGACATTGTGTGTAGTATATAGACAGAACGCTCCGAGTCAGCGTACATGAATTAATTTAGTGCTGGTTTGTTTTATTTACCCCGTTGGGCGGATGTGCTTGGTCTTGTTGCTGCTCTACTAATAGCCCGCTGCCGTCTCGCCCTTGCTGGCGCCCCCCCAGGCTACCGCCGCCCTCGAAATCGGCAAGAAGAGGCCCCGTGAGCCTAGCACCGCCGACACAGATCTATTACTGGTACCATTTGCGCCTTGCTTTGCATGTCACTATTTCTCTTGTATTGTGTACACGCCATGCCACAACTCTGTTTTAACCGGGCCGAACGCTCACCGATGACTACGACATCCATGTTCACAATGAAGACGAGGTGCTAGGTCTTTGCAGTTTTTTCGGTTGTCACGCCGAGACCGCGACGATTTTGGTTTGTAAATGTGCGTCGTCGTCGGTTCTGGGAAAATGCGGTACCACACCATTGATCACACAGCTGTTTTGTTTTGTTTTTAATTTTTTTAGTATCTCTGTTTTCATTGTGAACTGTGCTTATCCTAAAGCTTTCGCTTTTCACCATAACGTAATTGGCGGCTTGATTGATTAGTACGAAAAAAGTGTACACCATGCAAATTTGTATAAAATCACTGTTAATTATACACAGACCACATTTAACATCAACTCACACCACACATGATAACGGGTAGCGGTTTGCATCTAACTACAGATCTGAAAATGATGGGTAAATTACATGCATTTGTTTCAAAAACAGACTCGTTGATAAACTAGCAGCTTTTGAACCTTAGCGATGCTTATTTTTCTTGTAGATTTGTTAACTGTTGGAAGATAAGTCGAGTCGTAAAAAAAATTTGTAAATCGCAGTTATTATTCTTTAATGTTGCCTGTTTTTGTTTGTCAAAATTTATTAATTTTTCCAACGTAAAGACACACCAGCTTTTGTATTAATGTGGTCGTGCTTCTTTTCGCTAATTTTCATGCATTTAAATATATCGAATCAGCAGCTCAGCTTTTTGCCACCACGCCACAGTTTTCCGTTGCAGCGTTTCACTGAAAATTCGCTCTTTGTGTTTCCGTTATTGTTTTAAAAGCGATTGTGTTTAGTAAATCGCCCTTTTGGGATTTTTCAGTGGAACGAATATCTGAATATTTGATGAACAAGTTATGTATCACAAACGAGTTTGACATTGGGGGGTCCGTACGTTGTTGCGAAGCTTTTTTGTAAATTTTTGAGGGCGTTGCGTTTTTTTTTGTAGAAGAACGCGAACTGCTACCTGAATCAAGTTGTTAGCATGTTGTGAGCTATTTTATTTTGCTTAGAGGAGTTTTTTCCTTTTCGTAACATAATTAAAATTGTCCTAGAAACCTGTGCTTTTTAAGCTTTGTGCTTATACGATTTTTGTACGTGTTTGCATGACCGAAACGATATATCACTTGATTTGATTTTAATACATCACCAGGCATTAAATTGGCTTCCGTTGATTTCGTTGATTTAACATTTTTAAATTTTTACAGTTTTCCACTGTGGACGTATTAAAACTCGCAACATTCTAGCAACTTTAATTACAGCAAAAACCGTTATTATTAATTTGTTGTTCTGTGATTAATATTTTTTACGAGAGCGTTCCGTCTGCTCTGTTACATCGCAGACGGAATCGCTCGTATTTGTAGACTAACTTTTATCTGGAAAGTGGAGAATTTTTGCCGGTCGCTTTGTTGACTCAGCGACTTGTAAAGTTTTGACGCCACATCAGGACGATTCGGCCAAAATTGCCCACTTTTTCTTTATTTGTGCCGTTGCAAAAACTAACGAGCTGTTACGTTCTTTTTATTTCAGATGGATATGAAATCTGTTGGGTCATTTTATTATGACAATTTTGTAAGTACTAACACTTTTTTACAACCTTTACACCTCCCGACATGCACACATACACACACATGTACACGTAGAGTAGCAAGCCCCAATGGCTTTAGCATGACAATTGAGAAGTTTACCGTTACTAATCTTTGATTGTCGTACTAAGAGATGGTTTTCTTTCTGTGTCGTGAACCGAACAGGAAATCACTATAAGCACACGTTGTTGACAAGTGAAACCGAACGCGAACGTTCGCGCAAAAGTGTGGTTATAAATGGTTTTCCCGGTGGACGGACCGGTGCTGATTGTTTGTATGCCAGCAGGCCTTCCCGGCCATGATGCCGTACAAGAGGCCAGCGGCCGACAAGTCCGGAGTGCCCGTGTACCAACCGAATGCGACCACTTACCAACAACTGATGCAGCTGCAGCAGCCGTTCGTGCCCGTGTCATGTGAGTATTCGGTCTCCCCGGCTCCGATCCCCGCCACCTCCTGCGCTTCTCCCGCCGCCTCCCAGCAGCAGCAGGACCTCCCGGCGGCGACGACGGCGTCGCAGCCGGCCAAAGAGACGGAGGCGCCGTCCCCCGTCTCGACGACTGCGACGACCGCGCCGTCCGCCGCCCTGCCGCCCCTGCCCCAGCCCGCCGCCATGCAGGACGCCGCCGCTCTTGCCAAGGAGGTCGCTCAGCAGAACTACGCGAAGGCCGTCAAGCTGGCCGCCGTCAGCCAGTCGCTGGCCGCCAGCCAGCTGAACCAGCTGAACCCCCTCAACTACACGGGGGTGGCGTTGAACAAGCAGGCCCTGACCGTGCCGCCGCCGGCCCTGGCGCGCTACCCCGCCGCCGCCCTCCCGTTCGGCCTGGGCACGGCCGGCCTGAACCTGGGCCTGGCCAACCCGTACTCGATGGCCCAACAGAACCATCTGCTGAACATTTCCCGTCCGCCGCCGGCCATTATCAATCCGTACTCTATCATCCGGACGCCGTATCCGGCCGCCAGCTCGACGCCCCTTCTGGGCAACAGCATTCTGGGGGCGCAGTATCCCGTCACGGTCTCGGCCGCCCCCATCACCAACGTGTCGGCGTCGGCGAACATCGCCGCCGCCGCGGCGCAAAACAACAACAACGTGGTCATCCAGCCGTACAAAAAGCTGAAGACCACATAATTTCGTCGCCGTTAGCTTCTAGTTCGTTCGTTGATTTTGTGTAATATTTTTTAGGCTGTGGATATTGCCATGCAAAACTTCATTGATTTGACCGCCGCCGGGTTGTTCAGACGGTGTTCGAAACACGATCGCGAATCGTCACTGGAAAAATTCTTGAGTTTTCGTGTCAATAAACACCTTAATTTTAAAGATATTTTACGTTATATATTATTCGTGGAAGCATGTTGTCCAAATTGTTGTGCTAGGTTTTAATTAACGGTTAAGTAAATATATATTTTTATCGTGGACTTTTTAAACTTGGCTTATTTAAAATGAAACAAAAATCTAGTCAAAACGCGAACGCGGTTGGTATGACGATAGGGTTGAGCTGTGAGCGACCCCTGGACCAAAAGCGAGTGCCTCAAAACTGTGATACCCTCACACCTGCTGTTCGCACCGCTAAGGTAACATCCTTCCCCGTACAACACCACTTGATTTTTTTATTTTTTTTTTAGTATTTTGTAATTTGCCGGTCAGACATAGTCTGTTGTATCTTTACTGTAACAGGAGGTTTTTTGAAATGTACTTGTTAGAACTATTATGCATGAAAAATTATTCGTATTTATAAACTATTTGAGAGCCTAATTGAGTCGCATGGTAGACATTTTTAAGCATTGTATTCGTTAGAGACTATAGAAGTGCCATCGCCGTAGGTACAAGTCTGTTGTAGTCTGTAACTGACCCAAAAAGATGCCGACTCTATTCGATCATTTGCCTTTTACGCTCTATGTCTGTGTTGGATTCCGAGTTTGCATGGGGCTTCTCTTTTGATACATGTACTGCATGTCGTTCCGTTTTATTATTCATCAGATTTGACTTTCGTTTTTTTGCCAGAGTTCTCTTTTTGGGTTGGGTTTCTCCATGTAAATCGTCCTGTAAGCTACCACTACTACTACTGACTTTTATTTCTTCGTTTAATGAGAGTTGTTTTAATCGATAGTTTTTTTTTTTTTTTTTAATGAATATGCAATCGCCTCAAAGGCCGTGGTTATTATTGTTTTGTCTTCCTGGGTTTGATCTCGAAGCACAAATGTAGTTGTTTGTTAGTTATTTTGCCTGTCATCTTTTTTTTATCGGCATCTTGGATACGGAACTAATATTTAGTTGTCTTCTAGTCGTTATTTTAATTTGAAGCGGAAGCTGTTTGTATAGTGATTTTTGTTATTGTTTTAATCATCAGATCATGTCCGATCCGTACAACGAAATGTGTTTTGTACATCAGTTCTAATCGTGCGCTAAATATTTGTGCCGTTTCGCAAGATGATATAGTTGTAACTACAGATTAGGCTAGATTGTTAGTACCTAGTAGTAATGTGATGTATTATATATTTGCTACATACATTTAAAAGAAAATGTGTCTTACTACTTAGCATTTAAAAATCGTTTCACTTGTACCGTTATTAAATAGGGTACATAATAATATTGTGATGCATGTAATAATAATGATAAGTATTTGTCTATTTAAGTATTTACAGATATACTTATTACAAACAAGTTTGCATTTTGAAGTAGGATTACAATGTATTTGTCAGGTTAGAATCGTTTCGAGGCTCTTGATATGCTGAAAAGTAGACCGAGTTTTTATTTTGGTAACGGCTTAGTTGGTCAGTACGTGAGGAGTTTCGCCTTTTCTTGCTGCACCAACCTGCGTAATCAGCTGCCAGCGATTATGAACTTGTCTTACAATAATGTAGTGCCTTTTAGGCTGCTGATCACGCTTCGCTAAGGTGTGGGTCACGTTTGCCATCTAGTGTGACAAAACTTTCCATATTTATAGTATATACTGTGTACTGTATTTGTTCTAATCCTGAGGTGTATGTATTATTTATCACCGCCATTATTTGTAATAATAATGCTTGAAAATGCATGATATTTGTTTTATTAATCATTGCTTATTATTTGAATTATTTCCAGTATCCAGTAATTAACTCGAACAGACACCATAAACGATTACTTCAAATCAAAACCGTATACAGCACCGGTCCCGTTTGACACGATTTTTTTAATTACTTGGGCCTGATTTCAGTTTTATTTCGACTCATCCATTCTCATTTCACCGCCGCCCCTGCAGGTTTTGTTTTGTGGTGATGATTTATGGGACATGTGTCTGATCACATCCCATATGAAGTGCTCCTCCTCAACTGGCTTTTGTTGAACTACATGAGATGATCTTGTACAGGCTGTAAATCTGACCCGCTTGCCCCACGTTTATTTTTTGTGTTCTGTATGTTTGATTACCTCGTCCCATATTATTCGCTTATCATGACTAACACGTTGCTTATTACATGGAACTTTTTCAAGAATGTCTATTATTTTCACCGTCTCATCACCGTCCGTCGCCGCTGTTGAAACACAAAAAGTAAATCGTGTCGAGGCAAGCCGTCTTTTTACCACCTGTACACTTAAGAGAAACGTGAAACATCATACAGTCAGGCAAAACAAAGCTTAGTGTGACATTTCAAGACTGAGGCAAGACTGCATCTTAGTGCCATGCAGAAGGCTTGTGTAATGTGCATTGCTGGCTACTTTACTAAATCCGATCCTATGGTGTTTTTGTTTTTATATAGTTTTAATCTATTTTCTTGTGCACAGTCTTTATTATACTTTCGTATGCACATTGCACAAGATCGTAAATTCAAATGAGCTTGGAAAAAATACAGAAAACGTTAGCTAACACAAGTGATTTTCATAATGTGTTTTCAAAGTCTACCGTAGTGTTTTTTGCAATAAGTGACTTTTTAGAAGCTTTGTACATTTCGAATGATTATGTTTTCTACATTTTCTTTTTTCGCTAAATCTATTTGTAGCTTTGTAGTAAGTAAAATGTAATATGTAGGTATTTGGAATTCATATACTATGAATTTGTCCTTTTTAACATGAATTTATTTGTTTTATATATTATTTAAAAACGCCATATTTAATATATTATGTTTGCAGAATCCAGCAGCATAGACTAATTGTAGCATCGCAGATTTGTTCTACACGTAACAGCTTTTTAATCATATATATTTTTTTTTTTAATTTTGTTCTAACAAGATCTGTTGCTTTATCGCTTTAAACTACTTGGTCTTTAGCACTGATACATTGTAAGTAAAAATGTTTTGTCCGTTCTATCAATACTATCCCCCCAGACCAGATAGTTCATTTGTTTTTACCTTTCAGCTTCCGACATTTCGTTGTTTCACTTCTATTATTTACTTCTATCACTATCCTTCTTTTTATTTACAATACTTCTTTGGTGTATTCAGATGTAATTTTTAATCGCTGTTTTTCATTTAATTTTCCGAACTACACTGCACAACGTCTTTTTTCTCTGAATACACCAAGCGCATTCGTAGAGCCTTAACAATAATCAGTTATTAATGTTAATTTGCTTTTCTGTTTCATGCTTACATTGTCTGGTTTTCACCATCGTGTGTCTTCTGTTACTTGATTTTGTTCTCTAACATGAAAAATTTTGTTTATTTTGCTCATGAACTGACTGTTGAATAACTGGATTGATTGATGTTGATCCTTGCTGTTTGTATCCTGTTGGCACACGCCAATGTGTGCGTCTTACGATGGTTTTGGGACCCACCGACACCTTAACTACTCTCACACAAACACTGTTCGCCTCGACACCCCGACACTTTTTGTCTCTTATTAAAAAACTGTCCTTTCTGTGTCTAACTCAATACGTCTCTGAAATTAATGACACTCGTTCCTATTTGACACACAAAATAAACTACACTTGTCTTGGTGTATGGTGGGTATCGTATATGGCTGTAACGTAATGTTATCGTAACGCTGATTGGCTGCGATGACGTTGGCTTGCTGCACTACTGCATGTCGCCGGCATAGACAATGGTGCGCCTGTGCCCCAAAACGCCCCTTTTGTGGTCTACACTGACGAACAAGGACAGGTATTCACGTATGTTTAACATCATGTATGCTGTACTGCAGAGCTAAAGCCATCTGACGGTATTTATACAGTTCCAATGACGTATTGTGTGGCGCAGCTTACATGACTTTGTTAAGTTTTTAACAAGTTACAATGTCGCTTTTCACTACTAATTCTCTCGATGTCCGCTGAGCTTTCTGTATGGTTTGACAGTTGTGTTTTATCGCTTCAAATTAGTCGGGAGAGCTCAGCTGGAAGGCTAACTTTTCCGTTTTTTTTTTTTTTTTTTTTTTTTTTAACCATTGTAACTTGTTCCTTTTATCCACAGTTTGCAAGCATATTGTGAATATTAAAAACACGTAAAGATGTTTTAGTACTAACTCGACTTTCATCACAATCTGATTGCATCCCCAGTTTCAATGCTTACGAAACAAATCATTTGTTTCATATTTAACGCTAACGTAGAGTTTTGTGCTTTAATCTCTATTTCAATCGGCCCCGGGAGATTGGGTGCCGCTTGAAGTTTAAGTTTTGCCTAATTCATAAAGATTTTCAAACATTCTGCATGTAAAAATACACTACCTGTACCATTCTTATATTAACACTGCTTTATGGTTTTGGCCTTTATTGCTGCCACGAGCTTTTGTTGGTATATTTGCTGAAATTTTTTTAATAGTCGTTTTAAAATATTGCTACTAGCAAATGTGTAGTTCATATTTTGTACTGTGTTTAAGCGGCTGCAGTCACAATATTATGTGTAAGAAACGGATTTGCTATTTTAATAATTGTAATCCTGTATTTTTGTAAACATGTACCATTATTATAGGCCAGACATAATTTGTGCAGAATGATTGAACTATCTGATTTTTATTGCAACCAGCAACTGACTAAAAGAACAATTTTTAGGTTTTTTCATAACGATTGGCATGTGCATTATTCCAAATTTGTGAATGGATTTATTTATGTTATAGATATGTTGTAGTGCTTATGTATGCCGTTTGTTATATAACGTTACTTTTTTTTCTAGATAAAACCTCTATGTGTTGCATACATGTGCACAGTTTTCAACATTTTTCCAAATTTTTCCTGTTCATTATATTATTATGATGATAATCTATTGATAAGTTGGCATTTTGTCCTATGTGAAACTCATCCTTTCGTATTACATTTACAGTTACTGGACACCCTCCCGGTGTGCCAAGATTTTAATCGTGGTCTTTGTAACCGGCCTGCCTGCAAATTTGTACATCTACAAGAAGGTCAGTATATTCGTATTATTAATTTAATATAGTATACAACTCGTGGAAAAATGAATGTGACACTAAAACTCGTTGAAGTGGGGATTATTAATCGATCGTTGGATATCCGAATGTATCTTTACATGCGTCATAACATGAAAGTTGTCAGTATAACGGGTTTATTAAACATACAAATTTAAATTAAGTACCTAAATGAGAAAAAAATTAGTCGCCATTTAACGGTAACTGCGGAGAAAAAATTAATTGCTATGTAAATCGCAGAAAATTCGTTTTAAAATATCTCGCAAAAAAGTTAGATTGTTTCAATTATGAGACTTTGAAGCGAGTCGACTGTTGCATGAGCTAGTGCTGTTTGGCAAGTTGTCCGTTTTAAGTTTTTTAACGTGTGCCCACTGACATGAATTTGTTATAAAAATTGATCAGTTGCTTCTAGGCGGTGTTCTGTCAATACTATCCTAAAGGCGAGAGTTAATTAATTTAAATTCTTGTGATAGAATTACGACCAACATCCACGGATGATTAAATAACTTTTTAATGGTTAAAGAGAATCGAGAGCGATAGTTTGATTTTGATTTTGATCCTTTAATGAAATCTTCGTTTATGTATATAACTTATTACTTTTATTCCAGAGGAAATCACAAATCGAGTGTGAACAATAAATCAAAGACCCTACACCTTCATCTCCCTTTCTATTTGACTCCTTGTAATTTCACGAACACTTAAATTTGATTAATATTAATTATTGCCGGCGCTTTTCTTCTTCCCTTTTGTTTTATTAATTGAAATATTCCCTGTTGCTTCCAAATTTACTCTCTAACTTTAATATAATACGGTGTGTTTCGGAACGAGATCTTTAAATGCCGAACCTACCGGTTGCCCTTCGGACTTCGCCGTTGTTAAGGTGTTTTAATAAAGTACACGGTAGTGTTCGATAAACAGTGATAAGTCGTCGATTGTAATTCAGACTTATATGTACCAAATTATTCTAGTTACATAAAAACAATAAACAATTAAGC
>QDEB01126835.1:0-16730 GCA_004193795.1 Asbolus verrucosus | reverse complement strand
TCGTTTCTTAATATCAATAAAACACATCTTTCCTGAAAATTTCATTAAAATTGATCAACGTTTACTGGGTGTTCATTTACTTATGGCGACCAGTATATAATTTAGAATCGTTCTGATCATATCTTATTTGAAAAGTTAAATTATGTCAATGATAGCTTGCAAGATTATTAGACTTTGATGTCTTACATTTCGATTTCAATTTTAAGGAAAAAAAAATGCAATAGTTTCTAAGAATATGACTTTCTGTAGTTACACCTGTAATAGTAAAAATAAGAGTTATGTTACAGAAGATATGTTTTTAAAAGAGTAAATTAAATATTAAATGGATTTTCTGGTCAATTAGGGAGTCATTGCTTAGAAAGAAAAAATTAAATTAATTTGAAGAGAAATTTGTTAAACATGTAAAAAAAAATTACCACCGCGGAGCAAGTAGATATCTAATTGTAAATCAGTTTTAAAAGTTAACAGGCGGGAGAAAATCAAACTTTCTTTTTTTAGACAATTATTTTCGTGATCAAGAATTAAAAACAATATGCGCCATTCTTCCGTGAGTTATAACCTTGAAACGTGTGATAATATGACTGTTAATGTTATTTAATTTGTTCATTACAAAATTAGATATTGTTTAGAAAACTGTCTTTAAATAACTCGAGTTTTGTAATAAATGTAATGACATTAACAATGTATTAGCTTCCATGTATGAATAGCATTTGTCTGTTAAGTAATTACTTATAAGGTGTGATCAAAAAGTTTTCCAATTAGTGTATACTCTGGAAATATTTTTCATGTCTTTGAGTAAAACTACAAATATCAAAGTGAAAATGGTCAAAAATTAAAATCTATCACTGACACAAATTGCTTTATGTTCTAACAATGGTTTTCACATTAGAAGAAAAATCTTTCATCGTGGAATCATATATTTTCATAACGCAAGGCACGAAAAGAAAATGTCGAATGGACGTACTCGATTCCATATTGTGTGGCAGAATTTTATAAAATTTGCAGGAACAATATTTCAATATCAAGATTTTGTACAGCAACTGATGAGGACTGGTTTCATTTGGTTCCATCTGGAACATTAATTCTCAAAATATGAGATAGTGGAGTGCGGAAAAATCTCCATATTTTGACCGAAAGGCCACTTCATCGACAAAGCAATAGTGTTTAAATAGGTCTTAGTGGAAGGAAATTTATTGGTATAATTTTTTTAATGGGACACAGCAGTTACGTATCGAGAAGAAATTATGCTTTCATTTACTAAGCAACTGCATGATGGAACTGGATATGTCAGCAAGATAGGACAACAGCCTATTCTGCACAAGACACCTTAAACCTACTTTGTCAGTATTTTGGGCAACGAAACATTAGTCGAAATACGCCAAAATTTCTTTGTTTGGTCATATCTAAAAAAATCTATTTTTTAAACGCCCGTTAATGACTTAAATGAACTTATCCAACGCATCATCGCAAAATGTAACGAAATAACGACGAACGAAGAAGAGTTGGAAAGCGCAGAAAGTGAAGGAAATGGAGCCCGTTTTTAACACCTTTTATAAACTTTATTAAATGATTTAATTTGTGTTGCTATTTTAGTGCTAACATTTTTTTCGAGGTTAGGTTTACTCAAGACAAGACTGTGTGAGTCAAAACCAGGGCGTGCGTATCAAGCAACGACATACGCGGCGTCGATGGTAGACCATGAGAAAACGTTTTGATCGCATGATACAAATGAAAGAAATTTCTTCATTTCTTCAACGAAAAATAAAGAAGTTACGAAAATATTTCATTTTTCTAATTTCGTTATAGAAAGGGTCCATCCAAAATCGTCAAAAAAACAAAAAACAGACAACAGAGTTAAAGTTTTATGGAGCTAATGGACAATTAGTCACACTAGAAAAATTTTCGATAATGTCAATTCGAATGGTTGCAAAAACCATGATACCAAGTCACTTTAAAAATAAATATAGCAACAACAAAAAAGTTAATGAAAATTCTTACCCTAAATGTTAGCTGTGCAATAAAGTACTTTCAGTAGAAACAGAGCATGAACTTGAAGAAAAACTTATAAAAAAAATCTAGTAGTACATTAAGTACTTAGTTTGGTGTATAAATATGTAAAAGAAAGTTAAAATGATTCTCCTAAATCCACGCATATATTTATTTATATTTATAAATTTAAATTGAGCGCACATTTTAATGAATATTTAATATTTGTTACGTTACTGAATCATTATTAAAATTTATTTAAATAAGTGAATGTCGTATTCATTAAAAAATCAAAATAAAATCAGGTAAAAATATAACTATTTAACACATAGTATCAACTAAATCTTTCTCAGAAGGTTAAAGAATGTGCATCAAGTTTTTTTTTTTTTTAATTAAAAACATCATTATTACCTAAACCAAAAATATTTTAAACAAATTAATAAAATTTATCAAATGTGTTAGTACAAGAACTTTTTTAAAAACTGTTTCAATAATTGTGTTATGGCAAGTAGGCTACACTTGACATCAAGAACTTTGAAAAAGCTTTTAATAATAATATGAACGAATTTATGACTATCTGGGTTAATATTTACAGAAATGCTAAAAAAGAATTTTGACAAATTTTGGTCAACGTTTATTAAATGCCTTATTTTAAACAAATTGGTATATATTTTGATAAAAACAATACAGGTAAAATTTAATTAATTCAAGAAATTTGGGAATTGATTTAAATAAAAACAAATAGAAATCAACAGATAACAAATAATTTTTTTACAGCGTAAGCAACCGTTATGTTTTAAATATAAAAAGGTTGTTTACTGTTTATTTATTTCATTCTGAACAAATCAAAAATATTTTCGACAAAAATTTTGTATATACCTATATTTTTTTCGAGCTTTCTCAAACGATATTTACAATATTTTTTCCCTTTCAAATTTTGTTTTTTACAGTTGAGGTCAGAGTTTAAATTCGTAGTAACATGGAATATTTTTCATAAAAAATAAACCATTTTTGAAAATTTTGGAAATTGTGAAGACAGAAGAAATAAGTTTTCAGAATGAATGCTTTCAGAAAAGATGTTTACACTAGAAAATAATGATAAAGTTGTGTCAAATTGTTCTATTAGTAACATTTTGTGGTGTTTGATGAAAATTTCCATGACCCAACAAAGAACACTACAAAGAAAATTAAAAACATTAAAACTGGTTTAAAAAAGAGTTCAGAGAACTCCTTACAGAGTAAGTCCTTTTAGCCCTATAAAAGTCTGTAGACAATTATATGACAGTTATTTTAATTAAACAGTTTTATAAAAATATTCTTGAAAATAATCTATAGAACAGCCTAGAAAAGTCGATAAAATTTGAAACGTTATTTTTGGGCATTTTACTATTTTAAATTTTTTAAAATTATTTTCTACTATTATTGCCCTCTTAAGATTATACAGTTTAGGTTCAGTTTTTTCTTCCATAGAAAATTTAAAACATTGAAAACATAGACATAATAATTAACTCAAAAACTGAAAAAAAGAAAGTAGATTCTACATCCCCACGGGAAAGCTTTCAGACTATTTTGTACATGCTAAAAATTTAATATATAGAAACCTAACAAATGTAGATAATTCCTATCAATTTCGAAACTCTAAATTCAAGTGTCAATAAATTAAAATTTCTTATTTGTAATGTCGGCTCTAATATGCACATAATTAAATATTTTAAATCGATGGCCTACAATACTGTAATAAAACCTTTGAAATGAAGCTCTCAGTTATTCAATATTTCATTGTAATAATACACATTACGAATGATGATCCATATGATCCGTTCATTTCCCTAATGTAATTGAATGTTGATTCGCAGTACCTAGAATATCATAATTATAGATCTCTTACAATGATGTTCATTTTAGAATAATAAAATACGTTCCATCTCACATGTTTCAATATTAAACTCTTTTGCACTCTGTAGTTATTGTTATTTACTGTTGAAAATATAAGATATTTTTAAATGAATCGTTGTTTCACAATATGCATCACACAAAGAATCAACAGACCATTCTAAATAACGTATATATTGGAAAAGTATTATTAATATATTACATTTATGCAGCATGCTCTTCTATTATTTGCCCTCCATGAATATTTGATCTGTCCGAGCATTTACACCTCTTTAAATAGATTTCATAGATATTTATTTTTAAATTACAATCAATAAAAATGTTAAAATGTGAGTATGACGATAATAATACACCTATCAAAAGTGTTTAATTTGAATATGTGAAAAATATTTCTGTACTATTGCGATATAAATTCATTACAAACAATCTAATAAAAATTTGAATTCTAAATATATTTAATCACGTAAGAAATCAGAAATAAAATATTCCTTTCCGCTGTCAATGTATTTTATTCAAATCATAAAACTTTCATCGTATTAAAATATATCCATAAACAGAGTATGCCTAACCCATCCTCTCTGTATAATGGACCAATAAAAATTTTATGGTTTATTGATTTAAATGTAATAATTTTACAAGAAGAGTCTGGCCTTCGTAGTATTGACAGTGTCTTCGACTGTATTCAATATTTTACGATGTTCATATAAAATCTATAATTCAGTCACATTTTAATAATTCAGTTTATACAAAATAATGTTAAATTAAAATTCTTAAAAGCAGTTCTAAATGTGTGTATTTGTCGGTCAACTTAGTTGTTTTGGAGAGGAAAGCATTCATTGGTTGCAAGCACTGTTCTCCCGGCCAACCGAAACAAAGCTCTCGAGGTCCCCAAGCCTCTATTCTTAGCGCCTTTCTATTTACAACACATATGTTGAGTTTACATACAATTACCACACTATGCAAAAAATGCCTTTGCGTCAGATAATACCGCAGAGCAAACACTGAAATTAAAACGGGTATAATTGACAAAAGTTCTGCTTTTTATCCCTATATCAATTTTATTATGGATGCCTATCTATGTAGTTATATTATTATTTCAATATGGAACGTCAGCTTGAATAAGGAAGGAAATGATGGAGGACCAAATTAATGTGAGTACATCGATCAGAGATAATTCCAACTTGAAACAGAATTTTGTAGCAGCCAAGTCCATCAGGAAATGAACAAGTTTTGGTTCAGACTGTACAATACATTTATTTATAAAAATATTTTAATTATCGTTCTAACGTTACGGTTTTATATGACAGATACACGTAATGTAAACCATAACTAGGCAACCATCACGTAAACTAAAAGTTTAATTAAAATTTTATTACTCAAGAAATGGCTCATTCAATTAAGAGCGTCATAACCTCTCAGAATGATTAGTATTGTGGTTACCACCACTATATTAATTATGAATCAGTAATTACCGGTATTGAGCGATTTCATATGGTATATGTACAATTTTAATTATTGTTACATCTTGTAAATTAATTAACGTAAAATCAAATTGGTACAAACATAAATAAATCGTAACAATATTTCATTCTGGATGTTATACGAGTGCATTAAACTATTCATAAGTTAAAATCAATCGCTAAAAGTTCTATTTAACATTGGCTGGCTTGTTGTTAATTGTTGTTACAGTTATCAGTAGAACTGAAAATAACCAAATTAAAGAATTTTTTTCAGGAATGTACAGAATACGGCAATTACGAATGCACCCTTTATGTTGGTACTGAGCGGCGCGGCGGCCCAGTTTTGATTTTTATTAAAATATTGTTACAATTAGTAGGTCTATATTTTTTACAATCTGTGAATTCAGGTTTTGAGAAGCTTTTTTGTTCTTTCTTCCGATAAAGTAATGAGGACTGTATACTTAAGTATTGCGATATTTTAAGTTACACATCGTGAAAGACGTGTGATCTTAAAATTGTTTATTGCAAAACCATATGTGTTTGGAAACTGTTTGGAAAAATGTATTTTAAATAAATGTAAATTTGTAACAAACCTCCCAAAGACATTAACAAGAGTATAAACGCATCAATGTCGCAAGTCTCTCACCGCAGAATGACTAACTGCGAGTTCACAAAAACGATGGAAAATATCGTAGCTAAAATTTTTGATAGGTTTATTTTTCTCTTCATAGCTTTACACGTTCAGAATTCATTGATAAACTTCAAGGTCAAGGAACAATATAGGTTGTGAGTAAGATAAACGTAATAAATTAAAAACACTTTATACTTAGACGTTTAGAACTCTGCAACTTTAGGAAAACATCTTGGTAACTATAAATTAGAGATAGAATAATTTTGTCCCTTTTGTAACACTTCTTATTCCTGCATTGTTCATACAGATATTCCATATGCATTTTTTCGGTGGTCGATGGTTATACAATCAACTCACTAATCGGTAAATGAAAGTAAAGAATCAAAGAATTCAGGCGAAACAGTACAAAGATCTGATAGATATGCTTTAATTTTTTTTCAGTACATCAGTTATTATTGATGTGTTTTAATGAAAAAAATAGTAACATTCATCAACATGTGACAGGATAATACGAAATTATTTTCATTGTATGCAATTTGAATTACTACATTTAATTAAAGTAATTACAGAGTTTATTTTTAACAATTCTTATTAGAGCAAAACATACAAATTATATCCGAAAAACTGTATTTTAAGTAGAGTATATGTGGATTTATAAGAAAAAATGGAGTTATTATAATATATTCAACCATTTTATAACTGAAATTTTCTGTTATTTATGCAATTCACTTATTTAATAAGCTAGATATTCACATAATATTGTAAGATATAAAGTATGAAACAACGGAAAAAGTTTCCTTCTTAGTCTTATATCATTATTAATATATTTGATATGCAATTATAATGGAAAATTTGTGATAATTTTACTTTACAATAAGTACTTTTATACGATTTCTATCTAGGAAATTACAGGTTTCTCTTATCATGTAGAAAATAAATAAAATTTAATGTGTGTAATGTGTTTCTAACGATTGTAGCTGGTGATGCTTATTTAGATATATTTTACACATATTAAGTTATTTTAATACTCTTATCTCTGGTTGCGTAAAAATACAGCATGTATAAGTACATGCATACATATGTCTGAGGTATATGTCAATATGCTGACATCTTGCAAACAAAAGATAACAAAAGATATGTAAAAAGGCAATAGTTTTGGCAATGGAAGCCTGATGTGAAAATAATTCGCTTGCTTTAAACGCTCATAAAATAGATATTATATGATTTAAAAATAGCAATCATATAAAAAATTATCATAAAAGCAGTAGCGTATTTTCGCTGTAAATTATTCCAAATATGTCAGAATGAACTTTCAATAATTTCGAATACTTTCATAAAACAACTAAAAAACTGAAAACATTTCTGAAAATGCAAATTACAGAATCGCCACATGGGTTTTTAAATATAAAATATATATTCATTATAAGAAAAACAATAAGAATGTAATTTTGGAACAAATTACAACAGTACTCTTGTCAAAAACATTTGCGCCCAAAAACTGAAATAGATCTCACAATAATAATAAGTAACAATATAATTTACGATTTGGATGACTGTGGACTAAGTACTGATTTTTCAATAGCAAACTACTTTGTGAAATTAATTTTACTCTACATTTTAGAAAATCCATCTGAAAACTACTTGAAGTATAACACAAAATTTTATGTACACAACGTTTTGATAGCAATAAAGAAATGGTTTTGATTTTTACTAAAACATTTCTTCCGAATGCAAATTTGATACATTACAAGCAATACTTTTTTTTAACTGTTTGTTTTATGTGCTTTAGATGACACATATTATACGTAAAGATACGACATTTTTCCAGAAATATTCATTATATGGTAATGTCCATTTGTAGTGAAGGTCGAGAGATACAAATGCCATTTTTATGACTTTTATGGAGACTTGACAGCAATTTTCATGTGATTTTGAATGTTTTAACCGAAGGTGGACTATACACGTAATTTATTATAACCGATCCTGTATGTATTTTATAGTAGTAACCTACAATTAGCAAAAAAATACAAAATTTTCATTTTTATTTGATAGTGATTTGTTTATTGCAGTTTTTACATAAGAATGACTGAAATATCATTCTTTTAACACCTTTGAAATAGTAAAGGCATAGTACCTAAGAGTGTATATAAGACGTGCGCGTTAGAAATCTATAAAAATAAATTTGTCTGCCACATCGACATTTAAATTCATAGTGATAAATCTTTTCAGTTGGTATGGATCTTGTGTTTAGCCACCAGATTTAAAATGCAAAATAATGCGAGAACAAGAGAATACAACACTTGTAAGAAGTTTTTTTGTAGTAAATCTTTACATAAACTGGTGTGGTGTAGGTATGGTGTAATAATTATTTTAAACGCATGGGATTATGTTAAACAACCTGTTTTAAAACTGTTGCAAAATTAAAACAAAGTAGTAGATTGTATGTAAGTACGTAAGTAAGTTATTCTTCTATATATATATTATGCCTGTGCACGTAAGTTTCATTTAGGAAATTATATTTCAAGCGTTATTGTTACAATACGTAATAAACCTCTAGGTAATCTAGCTTCTACGCCCTTAAAAAAACAGATATAATTACACGGTCTAAATTACCCGTAATGGCGTCCAAAATCAATATTTGATAAGCTTCACGGGTTATTTGAACCGTCTTTCGATGTCGAAAATATTTGTTCAACCACTGCGTAGTTAAAACCAAATAAAATTTGGACTCTATCCAAATAGTAATCCCACCCAAATTCATAATTTAAAATTAAACTTGAATGTTACATGATGTGTGATGAGAAAAAACTGAACTTCAAAAGGGATATTTCTACGGACTATACCCAAACATAAAACAAAATGCTCAACTTCTATAAAGTCGGTCTGAACAAACTTGCTAAATGATTTACAAGTTTAGTCTAGATATTTTACATGATGTGACGTTTCGGTCATTCAAATTTCATGGTCTAAAAATACACGAACGTAACTCAAGAACGCTGCAAGCGCATGGTAGCGCGAAGTCAACACCCTTGAGGAATCCGTAAATACATTCGTTTTGTCCCTTGTAAACAGATTACGGGATTATGCGACAGAAACGGCTATCCTCTGGAAAAAGGGGATTTAGGCCAAGCTCCAGTCTTTTATAATACCATAACCAACAACAAATCATTTAACAGAGAGGAGTTTGGTTTTATTAACTATCGGATAATGCTGGACCCATAAATTTCACAGAATTTGTTTTTAATGTTGTTCTCTCTGAAATTTTCAAAATTTCGCTTTAACGCTAATGCAGTATGAGAGTGTTGAATGGTTTTTGTTGCAACTTTTTGTTGGAACAAGAAAATGCGTTTTGGAAAAAGTAGGTTGGTTTTGCATTATTGAATGGAATGGATCAAGCTGATTTCGGAATTGTAAAGAGCGCACGAAGCAACTACTGAAAGAATCCGGAACGCTGTCCTATATTTTCTATCTAATTAAACATTCTCTTGGCACCATCATCCATTATCGGAATGATCGAGCCATGAATAACAAATTGCACCTGAACAAATCACATTATCAACGATACCAGGAGGTAAATGCAGGAAGGACGAGACTGATGCACATAGGAAGCGGCAGACAAAGAGCTTTGATGGTTGAGATCCCTGCAAGGGGTTGCAGTGTGGGGGTGGCATAGGATCAATACTCCGACTGTACACTCACCGTCAAATCTGTACCTCTGGAGACTTACGACCGTGAAAGTATTGCAATAGAACGAAACTAGATGCTACTTACTCGAACTGTGAGCCAGATCGCCAATTCCCGATAATCTGCTACTGTACCGGATCGATTAAAACGATTAATTATTGCGAACGTTTGTTTTGGAAAGTTTGCATTACAGCCAAGTTCGCCAAGAGTTGTTGGAACTTCTTGCAGCTTTTGATGAACGTGCAGTGATAGAAGTATTAAGGTCGTTTCACAATAGTCAAACCGGGCAAGAGACAGGCCAGTGCGAGGAATGGGAAACATCAATAGTATGTTCACACTAGAGAAATCAGAAATGTGTTTTTAATGTTGTTAAGAAAGATACTGCCCCATTCAACTTTTACAACAGAGAATCCATTCCAACCTGTCCCATTATGAAATTGATACTGAAGAAATTTGAACATTTTAGATTTCAACTAGGTTGCTACAGAGAAGTATTGTGTCTAGACTATTAAGATTAGCAAATTAAAAATGTCTCTATACTTATTCTGCTTCACATGATTAACAACATTAATATTACAAAATACAGCAATACATTTGTTTTATTATCATTTTCAATACACTGGAAACTTCGTACTTATCAAACTTAAATGGTTCCAGTATTTGAAACTGTATGAAACGTATATGAACGTCACCTTGATGGCGGCGTAATTTAACAGCGCATTAAGTTACGTAGTAACGGCTATGTCTGTCACGTTCTGTCTTCAAGAAATGATGTAAATTTATCACTTTTTAATCTCGTTTTCTCAGTTTTTACTCGTAAAAAATAATTAATGGCTAATTCTTTTTAGGGAGTTTTTATTTTGTACGTGTATAATAGGAGCATATTATTTATCATTAAAGTCCGGATTTTTAAGCACTTAGAAGAAATGACCAAAAAAAGTGTCAGTTTTGAAATGTCAAAAGAGCCAAGTAGGCTGCCAAAAATCACGTATGGATTTTACGGCCCAGGGTGTATCTGATTTATGCGCATACAAATCCGAGTTTTATTCATCATGTGTTTGGTGTTTGGAATCGAAACGAAAAAAATTAAATTTTGGCTTACGTAAACAACACTATCAGCAGTAGTCAGAAAAAAGCGATGCATGAGATGACAGTATGAAACGATATGTAAGAAAAAGAAAATTAGTATTAAATATAAAAAATTAAACGTAATAGTTGTCAGTCACCAAAAACGTTTTGTTCACTGAAATACTTTCGATTTCTTTAAAATTTTGTTTTTGTTGAATCATAAAAAATTGTCACTTCACAAACTTTTCAGTTTATATTGCCACTGATTCGTACCTATTACTAAAAATTATTGTTGCCTACGAAGTTGAATTACTATTTTCACTTTTTATAATTTGTAGTTTAAATTACTTTAAAAAAGTAATTAAAACAGTTGAATCAAATAATAAAATAAAATAAAAATATCATGTAATATATAATACTTAAATTTTACTTTACGCATTCTGAAACAGAATGAAACGGTTGCCGTTTTACGCTAAGCTTGCAGTTTGTATAACAATGGGGATCCTTTAGAATGGGTTCGTAACTCCTCTCTCCTTAGATTGGAAATTAGGGTGGACCAGTGGGACTCCTAATTTTCAAAGTTTCTATTGTTGGTGTTTTTGGTAAGCTGGGTTGGTTTGGTACTGTGGTTGCAATCTCGTGTTTGGTTGCTCGTTGCTTCAACTTGGTGTAAAGTTTTCTACATGCAACAGAAAATAGAGTAATTAATATGATTACATGTAAGGGGATGGTCCAGTAGGTAGGTGAGGGTAGAGCTTCTTGTTCGTCCAGATTATATTTGATACTTTTCATTTTTTGGGTGAGGTCATGAAAGTTGTCTAGTTGAATTGTTCTCCATTGGGGTTCGGTGAACTTGAGTTGCTGATGTTAGGTGTTTGGGACTTGTAGATTTAGCGACGGTAATTGAATAATTTTCTTCAAGTTTTTGGTGGTTGTATACGTTTTTAGGAGATAATTTGTTATTTCGATTTGACAAGTTGGGGGTGTTTCGATGATGTAACTTCCAAATAATTGTTGGATTTCTTCGTCTTCGTTGAAAGAGATCTTGATTGGGATGATTCTTGGGATAATTGCAATCCATCTGTTGTTTCCAATTTTTTGTAATTTTTTTTCTTGAATGGCTTCAATTTTTAGGGGATGACAGGTTGTGTAATTTTGGGTGAACTTAATCAGATTGATTTCACAAAGTAAATTTTTCTTTATCAGTTGTTTAGTTTCGTTCAAGTTGTCCAAAAATTCTTCAGGGGCAATTTCTTCTTTTATTTGGTTCAAAAATGTATAATGGTCTCGGGCAAGGGCTAGGTAGCGTTTTTGGGAATGATAACTTGGTAAAAGTCGTTTTGGATGGGGAATGCATATAAGTGATATAAATTATATCTTTGAGGTTCGATTAAAGGAATTTCAAGAATTATGTTAATTTGATTCGTTTTTTGGTATGCTTTTATGATAATAATTTTTTCGTATTGTGATAAAGTGTTTCGAGTTATTTCATATGGAAGTTGGGCACTTTTAATTTCTTTTTGGATGATGGTTAATTCGTGTGAAAGGTCTTCAGGTTCTAAAATTGAAGGGTGCATTGTCTAAAGTTTGGCAAACGTGATGATGTTTTCGATTTCTTCTAATTTTTCAGATGTTATTGACAGTGCATTTATTAATTGGTTATAAAGGTTGCTAATGAAGGAAATGTCTTCTAATTTGTAAAATTTTTCGTCGGTTTTTTTATTATTTGCTTCATTTGGATTATTCTTGATTGAATTACCAATTGATTAGAATGTAACTGATGGATTGTCTTGTTGAATCTTTTTATTGCTTAAGTGGTGAGTGATATTGATTTTTTATCAATCTTGCTTGTTTTTCTTGTCCTTTGTTAAGTAGGATGATAGCGTCATCGTATTTTCTTCCATCTTCTGCGTCTAAATTTCCGGTAATGAATTTTGTGATTGAACCGAGGGCATCGATGAGTCGTCTTTTTGCTCTTGTTTTCGTGGGAAATATCTGATTGATTTTATTTTGGATTTCATTGACTAAGTGATTTGTTACAGTGTAATAATTTTGCATTTCTCGTGGGTAATGTGGGTGGTTATTCGGATTTTCGATAATTTGATTTATTTTTTCGGCATTAATCTTAATTTTATAAAATTCTTCTATTAGAGGTGAAAGATCGAGGGTTCTGATCAGGGTCCATTTATCGATTGCATTTTTGAGAATTTCTAATTTTTGAGGTAGCAATCAGAGATTTTCTGAGATTTTTGTTATTACTGGTCGATTGAATTCGGTGAGGACGATCGTGAGTGTGTAGGCAATTCTGGAACAGATGTACACTTTAAGTTATCCATGTGTACTCTTTTCATTTGAAATTCTGGTGACATGACTTCGCAAGTGTGGTCATCATTTACTTTAAGTATTACATAAGGGCCTGAGTACTTGTCGTGAGATTTACTTCTGTCATATCTTTCGAAAACTGTTTGTCCGAATTTGAATTTGGTTTGATCGTTTCGATTTTCATTTCGTTTCTGTAGAAATTTTTCTTTGTCGTGTTGTAATTTTTCTTTAACCGTTTCATACGTTAGTTTCCTTTTTTCTTGATGGTCTTCATTGTATTGTTGGAAAAATCGTTGGTCATATAGATGTCAAAAGGGTTTCTAAAAGTGTGTTCTAAAAGTAATTCCTGCGGGGTGAATTTTGTTGCGGAATGGATTGAATTGTTATATTCGATTATTGCATAATTTATTAAATTTGTGGGGTCTTCTCTCGGGTATTTTTGTCTTAATGCTCGGTAATGTTCAAGTAATGTCGAATGAAATCGTTCATTAGATTGAGGGTGGTTGTGAGTGATAAAATGTGTTTTTATTTTGTGTAATCGTAGAAATTCTTCGATGGTGTAATTTTTGAATTCAGTCCCGATGTCGAATGTTGCATTTTCGGGTGTGCCATAATGTAAAAAATATTTCATCAGTTGGTTAATGATTTCTATTGCATTTTTGCTGATTATCGGGTATGCTTGACCTAATTTTGAAAAGGCATCGATGATTGTAACGAAGTTTTTGCCATCTATTTTGAATGTGTCTACGTGAATTATTTCGAATGGTTTTAAAGGAGTTTTTGTCATCATTAAAGGTATTTTTGGTGGTGTTCGATTATATTTCGTGCTTACGCAGATTTCACATTTATTGATGTAATTTGTGACGTCAGTTTTCATTTATAATTTATCATTTTTCATCGATAATTTCTTTTTAGTCGTTGAAGGGTTTCGTTGATTCCTCTGTGGTTTGTTTTTCCTTGGTGATGTACGCTGATAATTTCGGGGATTTCGTTTGTGGATGGTTCGATGAGATTGGTTTTTGTGCAGCGAATTAATATTGATGGATTTTGATAGAATGTTGTTGTGTAAATCCGACTCGAATCTCGGTCAAAATGGACATAATATCTTGTATTTGGTTGACAGTATATGATCTTATTTCTGTATCATAATTGTTTTTCGAAATTTGGACAAAGATTTTGTTATTTGATGATTTTTGGTTTTTCAGGATTGTTGAATACAGTGGTTATTAATATTTGGTTTGGCTTGTTTTGAATTGTTTCTTCTAATATTTGGATGCTGTGTGGTACTGATCTGTCTTCTTGAGATGAGGTAGCACTTGATGAAATTTCTTGTTGTCTTGGTGATTGATATTGTTGAGATGTTAATGGTTATATTTCGCGTCTGATCTCGTGTGTTGGAATTTGATTTTCTAAGTCAAGTAGTTCATTAAATAAATCGTCAAGATTTGGATCTGGATCTTCGGCAATTGATTGTTGATCTAGAGGATAAATTTGTATTCTTGAGAAGGCATAGGCATTGGTGTTCATTTTTCCTTTTTTATAAACGATGTTGTAATCGTATTCTTCGAGTTTGAGTCTCCAGTGGACTAATTTTGAGTTTGGTTCTTTTAGTGAGAATAACCATTGGAGAGGGCGATGGTCAGTATATATTGTGAAATTTCTTTCATAAAGATAGGGTCGAAAATATTTGTTTGCCCATACAATTGCAAGTAGTTCTTTTTCTATAGTCGAATAACGTTGTTCGGATTCGTTTAATGTTCTGGAGGCGTATGCGATGGATTTATCGTTTCCTATGGTTCCTTGAGATAATACGGCGCCTAATGCTATGTTTGAAGCATCTGTTGTGAGGATAAATGATTTTTCGAAGTCAGAGTACTGTAATATTGGGTCATTTGTTAAAATTTTCTTGCATGTTTCGAAGCTGTTTTTGAATTGTTCGTCGTGGATAATTTTTGAATTTTTCTTTAAACATTTGGTCATTGGTTTGGTGAGTTTGGCGAAATCTTTGATGAATTTTCGATAATATCCAAGCAGTCCTAGGAATGATTTTATTTCCTTTTGTGTTTTCGGAATTGGGAATTTTTGAATGGCTTAGATTTTGTCTGAATTGGGTTTTACTCCTTCTGGTGTAATTATGTATCCTAAATATGTTGTTTCTTTTCGTAAAAATTCAGATTTATCAAGCTGAATTTTGAAATTTGTTTTTCTGAGTCGTTCGAATACTTCTCGTAATCGTTGAATATGTTCTCCTAATGATGTCGAAAATATTATTATGTCGTCTAGGTAGACCATACATTTTTCGTTTTGAATACCTCTTAAAATGTTGTCCATTACTCGTTGGAAGGTGGACGGTGCGTTCTTGAGTCCGAAGGGTATTGTTTTGTATTCGAAATGTCCTTGTTCAGTGTTGAAAGCTGTTTTTTCGATGTCTTTAGGTTCCATTTGAACTTTGTGAAAACCTGATGCCAGATCGAGTGTTGTGAAATATTGGGTTTTTTCGAGTTTGTCGAGAATATCGGTAATATTGGGTAACGGGTAATGATCTTTTATGGTTTTTTCATTGAGTTTTCAGTAATCGACGACTATTCTCCATTTTTTCTTACCGTAGGCGTCAGCTTTTTTTGCGACGATCCATATTGGACTGTTCCATGGTGATATGGATGGTTGGATTATATCTTAAGATAACATTTTGTTGATTTGATCGGCAACTTCCTGTTTGTGGACGTGAGGGTATCGATAAGATTTTATATGAATTGGTGTTTCATCGGTCAGTCTGATAGAATGTTTGATTTGATTGTTGAAGATTAATGGCAATTGTTCATTGTAAAAGATATCTTTGTATTCGAAACATAATTTTGTTATGGCGTTTTTTTCTTCGTTGTTGAGGTGATGGAATCTTAAATTTTTGATGTTTTCTTTTTGAATTTCTTTGACGGTTTTTGAGGTTGGCGAGTGTGAAATTTGGTTATCTTCAATGAAGCTTAATTCGTTTGAATTGATGGGTTCTGCAATGAGTGGTTTTGAGAGGGTGATTTTTATTTCATTTTCCGTTGGGTTGAGCATGGTGGTCGTTGCTAGATCTCTGTAAATTTCCAATGGGTTATCAATATTATTATAAACACGCTTAATGTATAATCCGTAACCACGGAATATGAAATTGTGTTTTATGAGTATATGATGATTCAGGATTTGGTTCGCAAATATAAATAGGTTTCAAAATAGATTCAAAATCAGAATAAATTACATACGGATGTCTTAACATCTTTTGGATATTTTTAAATTTTAACACATTATCTTCAGACATGTTCGGAACACATAGTTCATTACTAAGGCATCCATTTTGATGTTTCTTTAAAGCATCTTCAGTTCTTGCGGAGTAATACAAACATTTCCTACAGAAATACTTTTTGTTTCTATTTACTTCCGACCGATCATTTAACAATCGACTCAAATTCTTGATCCAGTAATAATGATTTTTGTCTTTATTTCCAAAGTATACTGGCCGCCATAAGTAAATGAACACCCAGTAAACGTTGATCAATTTTAATAAAATTTTCAGGAAAGATGTGTTTTATTCGTATTAAGAAACGATGAAATTTTCAGCAAGATCAAATGGATTAATCATGTTATCATGGCCAATAAAACAAAAGACTTCTTAGTTTTTTATTTTGTCATTATTTACTTAA
>QDEB01126794.1:0-10106 GCA_004193795.1 Asbolus verrucosus | reverse complement strand
TCCACGGTATGGGGAAATTCTTTTTATTTATTCCTTTATGTTCTATTAAATAACACGATGTACTTTCTGACATCCAACAGGAAGCCTTCTTCTTAAACAACGATTGCTGTCTTTTTTCTTTTCTTTCTTTTTGAAGCTAAAACTAGAAATAATAATTACGATATTAAAGTCAAAATCCTCTCATTGTTCAACGACGCGAAAAAAATAATACAATATATGATAGACTAGAACATGACCTTCTGCTATTTAGAATTTATTTCCCCTATTCAAAATTGCAAATCATATAAAGATATCCTGTCTTTAATATTTAATATATGATATTGAATTTCCACCATTGTCTTCTCTATGAGTATAGTATGTAACCTCTTCCATCTGAATCTCAATCTTTAATTAGCAGTCTTTTAATTTACTGGAAAAATTCACTTAGCATCTCATATTCTCAGTTTAAATAATAATGTAATATAATATCGAAATTAATATTTTCAAAAAAAAAACGCATTTCAAAGTGTCTTCGTTAATGAAACATTACAATATGTATATTTCAACGATATTTCATCTCACTTGGGCATATTTTTGCTGACCAACTTAACTCTCCAGGTTTTGGATGCCTTTTAGTTCAACTAACCTTTTTATTGCCTATTAGATGTTAATTTTCTTTCATACGTTTTCTTAAAAACGACTGATTTATTATTGTAATAATTTTTTTTTATTGTTATGACATTATATTACTACAATGTTCGACCAAATGTTTGTTTTCTTTTCTTTTTATTGTAACTGCAGATTATTTGATTGATTCAACTCCACTGTTACTTCCACTTCTTGTCACATTAACATCGGTCAACAAACCAATTCAAAATTTTTACCCCAATCTCGTCAATCTGTTAATCGGAATAATTCGCATCTAATAGAACTCGAGTCGGCCAAACGGGAATGGAGAACAATAACTAGAACCATTAATAATTAGAATGAGGTAGAAGGGTAACCGCATTTAAACAGTTCGTGACGTAACACTCCGATGGCCATTGTGGCTTAGTATTATTGCAGCGGAAACTGAAACAATGCCGGTCCGGGTCAAAAACTACACGCGCCAATGGAATTATTTGAATGCCGCTCCGCACAAAAGATGGCTGGATTTTGAGGATCTTATTGTCAAGAATCCAACTCCTCCAATTAAATGTTCGTCCTTGGACAGGTCCGAAAGGATTCGGCCATCATGAAATATCAAACGCCCTTCCCGAAAGGGACCATCCGGCAAAAATCACGCGATAAATCACATCGATTTATGAGAGTGTCAAAGAGAATTCGGCCTGATAACAGGTCACCCCACATAATGAAGGGACAATTTACCCGATATAAAAGGTAATGGGACGGAATTACCGCGGCACAATAACAGTTATAGAAAACGCCATTCCAGCCGACACTAGATTTTGCTCCAGATATGGCAAACTTCAAAATCCAATAATTCCTTACATATTTGATCATTATCAAACAGCAAACGCATGGCAGCAAGATGGCGTGCAAGAATAAGGTGTAGTAGTCTTGGCGATATTGATTAAACAATTCCGCTGGTTTTAACAATTTCATTTGGTGTAGCCAAACCGAAATTTTGTTATAGTTTCGAGTTTTACTTGCTGTATGAATTATGGAAAGAACCGGATTTAATTTCGCCGGTTTTTCCGGCTCGGGGCGGAACTATACAAATATTATGACCTTACACAGAAACACTGAAATAATTGACATGACAATGTTTGTTTTAGACCCCGAAACCATTAGCAAATCAAACCGGGGCATAATTTACATGCGTTTTCACAATAGGACCCAGATAAGTGAACTCTGATACCGCGTGCGATAAGAAAATAACACGCCAGCCCCAAATCCAAAATTCTGTTTTGAAAGCGGAAACTTAACCAAAAATATTGCTTAAATGGGATTGTCGTAAGTTTAAACCAAATTTCTTTCATAATTCGCTAAAATTGGATTTGTTCTTTTTTGCACTACGCTTCAATGGACGATCCCACGAGAGGATCCCCTTGAATTTTTAGATACGCACGAACGTTTATTTTCCTTACACATTCGAACGTTACAATATGACAGCTAACCGAGTTCCAAATTTTCGTAATTAAATCGTCCTTGACACGCTCTTAAGTAATTGCTGAAAGCAAACAGAATCGTCTGCATGCAAAACTGTGTTGTGCATACTCCACTTCGTTAGCGAAATCGCAAGAAAATCGCGAAGATGTCGCAGCAAGCGGACGTGTTTCAATTATGTAATTATCGGCCGTGGATCTATGAAAATGGAATGTGTCGTGTCGTGTCGTTAAATATTTAACTTCGTCACAAACAGAATGTAGAGACTAAGTAAAATTGAAAAATACACTGTAATTTGTTTGTACTTGTCAAAGTTTGCGTGTCTTACTTAATGATACAGTATGATAGCAAACTCTGTCCTTTCAATACGGAACGTTTTCCCCAGCGAGTAAAAAACCTTTGAAAATTCGTTTGTAAAATTAATAAGTTTTTGTTTGCGGCCGTACAGGACAAACATCAACAGAAATGCGCATTTGAGCGAGCCTCTTTGTCGAAAAATTATTATTAAAGAACGTATTTTCGGAAGCTGGCGCATTAATTATGTACAGAATCGACGTAATTTTCAGTTTAATTTTTAATTACATAATTGGGTTAGTATCGATTTCAAACTCTCGACTGAATAAATTATTTTAATCCCAGATAATCCCTCTAATAATATCCATAACGCTTTTTTCCCACCTCCGACCGACCGCGACGTTTTTAAATATTCATGTGGAACTATGAAAGATGGGATGTCCGTAAATAATTCAATAAGATTACTCGCGAAGCTCCCACATGGTCCAAAATTTAACACGAACGTACGCAGCGAAAAAGTCGAGATAGAATCCAACAACGACATCCATAACAAGCGTTCTGACATGGGAATTTACTCATGTTACATCAAACCCTGGAAATAAAACTTTCCAGCGTTCCGTTAGAATGTGGCGAATATGAATAATAATAAAACTTGGAAGTGGTGGAGGTTAAAACTTTATCGCCCCTGCCTTTTAAGTGTAATATTGTTGGGAATTTAACTTGAAGATGATGGTTTCTTTACGCCGTACACGAAAAAAGGGGGATAAAATTTATAGACTCTTACGCCAGCACTTGTACGAAACAATTTCAAACATGACTCCAACACACTTCCGCCCTCCAAATCCAAACTGACTCACAATTATCTAGCAAAACTGGTGTTAGTTTCCACCCTGCAGGCGATGTTTCCAACTTTTTCAATCATTTTACAACTGTCCGGCGTTCCCATTTTAAAACACATTTGCATAATAGTTGGTCGAGGTCTTGACAGTTCTATAATTTACTATTTTAAGTTGGAGGAATAAACTGATGCGGAACAGAAGATCGATACTGTAACATACTGGGCTGGACGACATCATGAAAAATTAAACGGCGAGACCAGCACAGATGTTATCGATTTAAAGACATCATGAAAATGTTTCTTTAATCGCCAGCTTTAATTGCTAAAGACTTGATTCCATTATGATTTATGCTAATTTTACACAATCCGATTCCTATGTAGAGAATAATAAATTCGAAGCTAAATTTTTCAATTTATGGATCAATAAACTGAATCGTATAAGACTAGGATCGTTTATGATTAAACTTCAGTCACAAGTTAATCCGCTAGTGACTGTGTTGGCCATGTGTTATGGGTTTTCTGTTGGAGGGCACCACCTACTTAAAATAAACTAAATAATGTAGATTAACGGTAGAATCCGCTTAAATTTTTGAGAAAAATTGCTTTTGACCGGGACTCGTTATTCCAATTTTCATTCCTAAATATTATTTCAAGTCAACAGTATCCTCCATATCCAACTCGACTCTCAAATATTCCTCAATATTCTCTGCTTCATCAGATTTTCACTTCTCAATAATAAACATTGATCGATATCGAGATTATTATTTTTTCTTAGGATATTGTACGTTTACACAACTATCCAATTTTGTTTTATATGTGGTAAAAGTCACCATAAATATTTGTTTCCAAACGGAAAATTCATTAAGTTTCAACATTTTGGTTTGCTTCTTCAAATCTTTTTTGAGTTATTTCAAAGATATCATCTGTTACTTTCATGTGTCCGTCTTCACGATCTGATTGTTAACAATATCCTTCATAATTTTTTTTCGATTTCCTTATCCTTTTTAAAACATGCTAATACTAATGAGAATCATCTTCGCGAATGTAATAAAAAAACAAAGTATGAAGTAATTGGCTATTAAAGTAAAATTAGGAATCAGAAAGCAGTAGTTAAAAAAGGGAAATTTTAAAGTAGATTATAAATGATTAGAGCAAAAAAACTTATACTACCAAAATATTTCCCTACCGCCTCCAGCTACATTTTCTGTTTGTTAAAAATATATCGTAAAAATTCAGAAAATATAATTAATTAATAACGAACATCTGATAAAATTGTAAGCTACTAAGAAGAATAAACAATGTATTAGGAACTGCTCAAGTAAAAGCAAGAAGAGTGGGGAAAAAGTAAAAACAGCACAGGAAATTTGGGCAAATTCAAAACAGAATAAACTACTAACGGAAAATTCAAAAATCATCCGGAAAATTCATAACAATTTAAGAACTAGTTTGAAAAGATAAAAAGAAAAGCAAAAAAGATGAAGTAAAAGTGATCCAAGTAACAAAAAGTTGGGAAAATTCGAATCGAATTGATACTGAAGAGAAACTTAGAAGATTTTAGAAACTGAAAGAACTCCAATAGATTAAAAATCGATAAAGAAGAGTGAAGAAATTCTAGCTTCAATTTTATCACAGTTTGAATAATGATAACGCAAATTACCTAACCATCTTCAAAAATATTAGTTATTTGAGAGAAATGAATATGTTATGTTAGTCACTGCCATATCACAGATTAATACCGCGGAAATTTTGGCCCTCCAGGCAACAGCATATTACAACTTACCACGAATTACTGCATAATTAGAATTTCATTTGCTATTGAACATGATAACAATTTAATTACTGAAATAACATGTGAACCGTTGGCAATTAATTGATTAAAACTAGTTTTGTTAACTGATACACAAACTCAATGTTCCTCAATCGATTTAAAAGAATAAATAATAAAATAAAATGACTTTGTTATTTCATAAATTCGACCCCCGACCAGAAACTATCCGGAACAAGCAACAAATTACAGTTAATATATCCATAATTTTCAAAACTTCGACACTATTGTGTTATTCGTCAAACACCATGTGATCGGCAATAACTGGGTCTTGTTTGCGCACGTCACGTCAACACACAAACACCTTGACAGGTAATTAGACACATTAGAAGCGTTCGTTACCTTGTAACTTCGAGAATATTACCAAGTGTTACATAATTAATGCAAACATTTGTTATAAACGTCTTATAACTATGTATTAATTATCCATTTACTCGTCACTTTAATTGCGGCCTGTAATTGGCTCGGGGACGCTGAAAAACGCCATCGTTTGCTGCACGACGTGTGAATATTACCACACAACGATCATTATCATCGTAGACTCACTCTCTCTGCGGAAAATTACTTCTTCAGTGACACCCTTTTCGTGTGCAAAATCCGCCACTGGAAAAAATCTTTATAGAGGTCGAATTAGGTCTCCCAAATAGAACCACTGTTCAGAAAATATGTTCTAGCATCAAAGAAATCAAGCCAAATTGAAATTAAACAGATGAGCTTGTGCACAAACAGTTGTGAAGAACATTCAGGTAATAATATTTTGGTTAAAAACGTGTCCTAAACTTGGATATTACGGTTTTTTTGGGTTTTTTAGCAAGTAATTCAGCTTATGAAACCAGTTGGGAAAATTAAAACATCCAAAATCCATCTTCGTATCTAGGGAAAATGTGTATCTACTGAGGGGTGATTAATTCTTGTATATAGGTATACATATATAGCGTACTAAATGCACATTCACGACAAATTCCGGTGAATTTTTACAATTCAGTATATACTGTTATATTTATATTGTTTTCCAGCCGTAATCTCAAATTCACTCGAAGTTATTATGCATTCTCTATGTATTCAAAATTAATTTGAATGTATGTTACATTTGTTTAACATTAAAAGCAATGCGTTAGTGAGGAAACTTTACAACAAAATGAAATTTTTCCTTTAAATTAAATTTTGAAAGACACATGGAATTGGTTTGGAAATCTTTTAATTGCTCAGTCTGTGTGCAACATCAATCCAGATATTCATTCAAGAAAGCGTCTTTTAAAAACGAAATTTGGCAGTAATGAGTTACCTTTAAGAAAAAATATAATTTCTGTAAAAGATCTAAATTTCCTAATTGAAGATTTACCAAAATTGAAGCATGTTTTGTTTAAAATCAGATAAATGTTGGACAAAATGAATTACAAAAGTGTTGAGAAAATTGTAACTCAAGAATCATTTACTACAAGAGCGTCAAGCAAAAGGAATAAATGATGAATAAACGATATGTGTATCCAAATGAATGTTCATACATTAATGAACTTAATTACAAATTTAAAGGAAAATAATTACAGTGACTATTTTCTTCCAATATTGTATAGTGACCAAATGTGCGAAATTTTTTTTAGAATTACAAGGATAATGACTTCCACATGTTAAATTCTAGTATGCTGGAAATTCTTCATAGGTTCAAAAGACTTCAGTACAACCATACTAATGTAAGTTACAAACCGACATACAATATTCGGAAAATTTAAATAGGTTCGAATTTCCCTGCGAGAAAGATATAAAATGAAACATTTTGATGAGCACTATAACTGTATTAGAGGTCAAAGAAGATGTATTCAATGTTTTTTAAGATTTACATGCTAAAATGATTGACGATGACTTCCAACCAAAAATTGAAGTTCTGAATAATATAGCACAAAAAATATCTTTGCATAATGATGTCACAACCTGGAATATTTCTTCCACCAGTTCTTCGACCAAGAAAGAAAATATTTATTAAAAAAGTTCCTGTTCAGAATTAATTGACAATCCAAAGTTAGTGTTACAGATTCAGATGGAAAAACATCATTTATAAAGAAAAGTACATTATATTGGTTATTACAGAAAATTGATTGTCATCTTAGCAGCGATCGATAACAAAGAGTCATTGGAAGGAAATATGAAGTACTGATTATTAGTTTATTTTCTTTTTTTAATAATTGGTTTATAAATAAATCTGCTTTTTAATCGCTATGTTATTTTTGCATTTTAATGTTTTTTTTTAAATAGTAATTTATATTTGCTTTTTTTATATGATGCCTTTTTTATTTTTATTTAAATCTTTATTAAGATATTTTGAAACATTGTTAGCTGTTTATTTGCAGAAAAGAATCTTTTTTTTCAACATTTAATAAACGAATTTTCTTTCACATTACCCCTCTAATTAAAGAAGTTTGGAATAATTTTTTACAAGTTGACAAGTAAGCCTCTAAACAATCATTAATAATTTAATTTCGTTAAATCAGACTTCAATTAATATCTTTCATTTAATATTTTTTGTATTCTTTTGTCTTTATTATTATTCATGTGAATTCTTTCCCGTTTAAAAAAATTCTATCATATTCACGTGCAGTTGCTGGTAATTTGTATTCGGTGTGCCCAAAAAAATGTACTTATCTGATGCTACTTCTTTTGCTCTTAAGTAAATGGTGCTGGGACTTGGTAACACACAAATTGTGGTTGAATTTGAGAGACGGCTCAATGTGGGCCATCCATCAACCGCACACTGATTTCGGTCTCACCGGTGAGATCAGGTTAGCAACTCGACAATCTACTCGCATGCTTTATGATGATGCCAGTCGATGTTGAGAGTAAATACAGAAATACGAAATTAGCTTCAATCCTGCGTCCGTATGGACGAAAAGGTCGTAAAAAATCTCGATTTTAGCATGGCTGTTTGAGACGGCGCAACGACTCTCGACAACGGCGTCAGGTAATTGAAGATAAGAGCCGCGTGCATTTTAATTGTCTGATGTTTATATTTAAGAAGTGTTCCGGAATCGCAAACTCCGGGCGTTCCGAGATTGTTTGGTTCCGAACAGCACAACTAAACTCAGGGCTAAACAACCGGGTGTCAAACGTGTCACGAATGTAAACTACCCTGAGCGTGAGTACGAAGAGTCTCTGTTGCCGTCATCCCTCGGCAGGAACGTGAGTAGTAACGTGCGTGCGTCCCGAAAACGTGCGTAGACAACGACGCATGTTTTAAATTCAATGCTGGCTGCGAACAACCGGTCCGATGTTGGGTGAAATAGCCCTCTGTTGCGCGCTGCGGACTTCCATACTTTTATGTTTTTCCACGGAATTTATTATTACGATACGAAAGTGACGAAACGTTCTCGACGTTCCGTTATACACTGCCTGCTCGCCTCTTTGTTTACCTTCATGGACTGCGAAAGAGTTCGCCGCTTTGTCCCCTTATCTGCATACGCATCTGGCCAGCAAGTAACGCCAGACGGATCGACCGACGATCAAAAATCGATGAGAATGGGATTTAGCCCGAGGCTGTTCCGCAACTGTCACGAAACGAGCCATCAAAAGAAAATTAAACCACCGTTAGGGCAGGTCGTGCGACTGGAAAACAGGATAAAAGCGAAAGCTAACTCGAAAAGGCGAAGAATCGATACACGAATAATCTTCCGAAGTACATTCTCGCCTAAAAATCTATCATCTTCGCTTGTATTCATCGATAGTGAATAAAAAAGAGGGGAGAAAACATTCGGAATTCAGATATCAAACAGAGCTAACTGTATAAGAACAATACAGAAGGAAGATGTATTAAATGAGTATTATGTGAGAGAGTATATTATAAAAGTAATAAAACGGTTTACGATGGAAGCAAGGTAAAAGTACGTGTTGATGGGAAGATGAGTGATACTTTTGAAATAAAATGAAGTTTTAGGAAGGATGTGTGATGTCGCCACGATTGTTTAACACTTTTATGGATAACAGCATGAAAGAGGGTGGTCTAAAAGTGAAGATATAAAAGAAAGGGGAATTATGGTGACGAAATAAAACAAAAATTATGGTGATTGAAAAAAAGGACAAACGAACTGATCAGTCAGGAATGTAGGTGTGTTAGGCGGAAGTGTGAATCGTAAAATGGTTGTAACGAGTAAAAATTTTGATAACAGTAAAGAGTTGGATAAGAAAACAAAAGACACGATTGAAAAGCATGAAAGTGTATATAGCTAGGTAATAACTATTCCTACAATATGGTGCATTTCTTAAAAGTATAATGATTAAACTGCAAGAGATCGTATTAAAAACGCTAGCTGAAAAACGTACATCATAATAGCAGGTAAACTAAAAAAAAGCAAATATATGTATGTATAACATAATACAAGTTTATATTAACCATTAAGTAATGGTTAAACAATCATTATTAAAAAAAAAAAAACTTCAAAAACATTTTTCACACTTAGAAAAGACTAACCGATTGCAACCTAAGTATTAGAACTGAAAAATGCCATATTTAACTTTTACCGAAATGACCGAAATGAAAAAATAACAATCACAATTTAAAACTACATTTTACCAAAAACGTCGCAAAATAAATAATTGGGAATGGACATATCATGCCCTCGCAGTTGGAAACGTTGTGACCTTAAAGTGTCTGCGCTAATATTATGATTAATGTCATTAACCTATTTATTACAAAATTACATGCTATGGAGTTTTTTTGAAAACGGTGTTAAATGAATATTAACTGTAATATTAACACAAACGTTGCACAGGTCACAGTGCTTTCACGAACCTGTTCATAATGAGTTCTACATAATAGAAAACCATCAAATAAAAAACGAACATCTTACGGATTTCCAAAAAACTGGAAAGAACCAATCTACTGAACATTATAAAGGATTTAGAATTAAGAAAAAAACTTCAGTGTGAATTTTAGAAGAATAAAACAGTAAAAAACATGGAATCATAACCATCTTGATCTATCTACGACAATCAATAAATATTGAGATAATTACTGAAAAATTGTAAATAAAGGATGCAAAATTAATAAACCCTTATCTAAAAAAATATAATTAT
>QDEB01126777.1:0-28931 GCA_004193795.1 Asbolus verrucosus | reverse complement strand
CCTGTATAGAAACCATTTAACCATGTCAGATATAACTATATTTAAATAAAATCAAATATTAACAAAAACTTGTAAGATGTGTTAAGATTTGAAATGTAAAAAAAAAGTTGAAAAGCAGAGATATAACACTTTCTTATTATTTAAATATTTCCATTTATTTTTCATCCTTCTTATTGAATCCAGTTTTATGTATTTTGTTTGTATCGAATTGTTTTGTACTTTTATTTAATTTTCGTTGAAACGAAGAGAATTAAGGAATAAAATATATAAATTCAATAAAAGTAGATATTTGGTAAAATAAAGTTATGTTTAAATGTATCTTTGTGTAGATGACACTCAATTTAAAGGATTATTTAAAAAGACATATTTACACAATGAATGCCTGTTATCTTTTTTTTTTGTAATTTAAAAAAATATAGTTTTCATGTGCTGTTGTACGACAGTACACAAAACAATTTTGCATTTTTCTCTGAAATGAAGTGCCATCCCGAAGATATCTATAAAAAATGCCAAATATATATATTTATATATATACATAAGTATATCGCACTTATAAAAATGATTTTTACCAACATAATTGCAAAAATCTGGTCCTTGTATAGTTAACGAAATTATAAACTTTTAATAAACCCACTCATAAGCTTAGCTTTTTCAAAATTTTATACTTTCATATGGAATGACCTTTTTAATATTTTTGCATGTATCGCTTTTTTTCTTTAATAATAAAGTTTTTGTTGGAGTCTAGGTTCTACAGTTAAAAAAGCGTAAAGTGTGACATTTAAAGGGGTAAAACTAAAGTTATTTTCGATAAAATTAAAAGATTAAAGTATCGCTACTGACTTATTCTCAGTTCAGTTTTTTTTAAAGTGCCACCATTTAAAATTCTAGCAAAAGCAAACCTTATTTCCCAAAAGACGTGTGCGACGAGTTATGAACGAATGAAATTTTCAGTTTCATTGTTTTTCGACTAATTACAGTTTAAATAGCCAAGAGAAACTGTAGGTTTATTTATATGTCGTTGTTGGAGATATTTTTCTCCATCAGACTGCATGAAATGTCTGAAAATGTGTGATAAAAGTTTTCCGCAGGATGTTTCATGTTATCGTTTCAAAACGAGTCATAATTGTACGTATTGCTTATAAAAGAGCACGTGATCAAAGAGAGTCGTCGACGATATAGTAGAACGGGGGCCGCAATGAGGCAGAAGACAAATGAATACGTCATTGGATCGATGCGTCATCTATTGTGCGGAATCCCCCGCGGCATATTCGTCCATCGTTTGTTGCGTTCGGTTACGGTGGTGGCGGTGGCGGCGGCGACCATCCACCGTCACACTTAGTCAGTCACAGTGAGGAATTTCACATAAAAATCACCAACCCCTTAAAAGCAAAGGGATCGCTTCTGCCCACAGTGGCATTTCTTCCACTCGGCTGTGATCACATTAAAAATACTGAAATATAACAACCGGACCATTCTTAAATGTCAGATGTTGTTTCTTTGTGATTTTTGACCTTAATCCTAGTGCTGTGTGTCCTAGCAGCTCATCCAGAAATGAATTTAAACCTTTAATTTTGATGAAAATCACTATGAAGCAGCGCATACTTGAACAAAAAGCAACAACGCTCGTCACGAAGATGTGGCAGATTGGTGTGAAATTTTTAGTTATATAATAATTCTGACTCAAAGTTTCTCGTAATTTCCTGTCGATTTCAGGGGAACGACCCAATTAGAAAAATGAATTTCTTCATTAACAATGGAAATAATTGTTTGTGAAAAGGTCGCCCTGTCAAAATTGCACCCCGTTGGCAGCGCACCCTGTCCATTGTCGATCTCAATCGAGATATCAAGACTCGATTATGTCGTTTATTGTGACTCTTGACACTTGGAATCCTGTCGGAGCACTCTGAAAATTGCGGAAATGCCTCGAAATGCTCCTCCACCAATCAATACTGATCATTTTGATATTATGATTTATCTTCGTCTGCTCTGGACATCTCCTTGTCACTCTAGGGCTTCCTCGTTTGTTACCAACTGCCTTAAATAATTATTATTGTTGCGTTTCGAGACAACGAGATTTTTATTTCGCTTCAGGGCTTAACAGGGATCGTTCCAATGACGTTCTACACCCATAAAACACTTAAGAGATATAAAACAGTTCCTTATTTCGTTTTGTGCTTTTCGTTTTACGTATCTGAGATTCGAAAGGGATATAAGCGAGCTTGTTTGCACTTCAAAGCTATCTGTCAATCTTTTCATGCAGATTACATTGAAGAAAGACCAGGGGAACAACATGCCACTCTAAGTAAATGATAGCACTGTTATTTTATGATGTAAAGCTGTGTACTAAGCAAACAATGTCGACAAAGTACAAAATTTTGAAGCAACTTTTACAACCCGCTAATTAATACATTTTTGCATTTAAAAAAATTAATTAAATAATAAATAAATCCAAGTTGACTTAAATTAATATATTGAAATATTGAACCATTAACTGCATAATTATATTTGTTTATATTGTATATAAATAAATTCTATGTTTATTAACGTGGACATGCGATACCAGAATTATGCAGCATAAAATAAAATTGTTTTATTGACAGAATTAATGAAAAATGAAAGGTTTGCGTGATGATGTTCGCATTTATAGTCAATTATTTGAGTAATAACCTACATATTTCCAGCTGATGTAATTTTAGTTGTTAATAGTGTAAAAATACATAATTATCTATCTGTATTTTACAATTTCAGGACTTTTAACGGACGAATAATGTGTTCGACTTGCTGATATAATTAAAAGTGAATGTACAGTCTCAAGACTTATTATCACGGATTATAATCAAAAAATAAATTATTGGTATTTTTACGGAAAATAATTATTTTATACCTCCTTTAAATATTACAATGTATTGTGTATATACAGAAGGTATAAACATAACTTAGATTTTTATATTATACAGGGTGTCAACTTATTTAGATATATATTTTTATGAAGATTAACTGCCTTAGAAAATCAGTCATATAACGTTTTTAATCTGCCTGATGAGAATCATTTTATTATTTCACAACATAACCACCTGAAGGAAAAGTTTCAAGCTTTGTATATTTTTTTTTTATTAGAAAAAAAGATATTCTTAAGGGAGATCCCAGGAACAGAAACATATAACAGTTATTTCGTTTAAAAGAAGAAAATTGTGGTAATTTTCGGTTAAATCGAAAATGCAAAAAAAAGTTTGTTATTTATTTAAAATTCATAATTCATATAATTTCAGTTCTGCTAGCTATATTAATTATAATAATTTTTTATCCCACCTTACCTGACTAAATATGAATCATATGTAATATTCAGTTCGCTTGTATTACAAAATATAAGTTTCGTTTAAAACTAATTTAAAACAATTTATCCGCTTGACACTCTGTGGGCATACTTCACTAAATCCAGTTTACTGTTCTAGGTACATAACTTACGTATTAACAACAATATCAAAACTTTTGAACATTTTTATATAGTTGAAAATAACTCTAAATGAAAGCTGCAGTGAATTACTTCAGCAAAACATGACGTCAAAATGTGGGAGGATTTCTCTTGCAAACTTGTTATTTGAAATAATTTTCTAATAAATTTCGTTAACATCAGAAATAATTGGTATTGACACTTTGGCTGCAATTGACATTGCAACAATAACATCCTTTATAAATTCGTCTCTTAGGAACATTGTTTTTTAACAAAAGTAAATGAAATTATTGGTTCAATTTTACTACACTTCAATCGTTTACGAATTGTTAAGTTGCGTCAAATTTTCATTCGAATTCCTTCTGTTCAAATTAATCATGCTATGCGGTGCCTACGCAGTCTTTTGACTTTGCAAGTAATTAATCATTATTTACTAATATTGGTAATTATTATTAATTTGCAGAATTGATATTACCAAATATGATTTAATATACAAAGCCTAAATTAATTGCCGATTGATTCTTAAAACATCAATTGAGAACTGATGAACTTAAAAAAGTAATTTTGGACAAATTTGTTACAAAATAATTTTTAATTCTCCCCGTGTTCTTACGGAAATATCAATATTCTATGAATTTTAATCTGAAAATACCCTAAATTCAATAAGTTGCAAGAAATATAAAATATAAAAACTATCCTAACTAACTATTACATACAGGCGCAAAGTTAAATTTGATAAATTTCTCATAAATTGACTTGTTTATTTAAGTTAGTGTTAGTCTGATACGTATATCAATATTAGATATGAGCCGATGTTTTACTTTTCCAATACCTAATAATATCAGAAAGTATCAGGTTATTGCAAATTTACTAATCACTTATTGTAATTATACAAAATATATCTCGATAGCCATATTCAAACAATTCGTCATCATTGTTTTAGACATAAATCTTTGTGAAAAAAAAGCAAAATTTAATTTAAGTGTATAATGTAGGTATATGTATTTATAAATTATCATTTCTAATTACGTTACTGGTGGTTTATTTTTTCACTTCTTTGCGTGTGCAGAAAATATACCAATAAAATTTAGTTTGCAATTATTTATAAAATATTACTTTATCTTTGATGTCTTCTACTACTATACTATTCGTGTATTTTTAATATTACTTTTTTGTCTCAGTTTCTATCATTTGTCATTATTTTATTTACATATTTTCATATATAACAATAAATTAAATATGTGCGTGATTAAATTTATTGATATTCATTAAAGAATACAAATTCTGGAAGTATTGGTACTGGATATGTTGTAATGCAGTATCGACATCGGAAAAACGAACCCAGCTAAAATTTAAATTTTTCCGGTAAAAGTATGGAAAAATGGAACAGTAAGTAGTGCCATTAGATTATTTCAATATCTTTTATTCAGTATATATCATCGGATTTGTGTTACAAAGTGTTAAAACTGTTTCCAAACTTTTTCGAAAAAGTTAGTTCATAGATGGTAATATTTAGCGTTGATGGTGGAGGCGCCGGGTAAATTTGTCATTAGCCTGTTGCTGGTGTGGCAATAAATTGTTGTATGGTAGTGCGGCTAAATGCTGGATTAGAGAGCAATTTGCGAGGGTGATTGTTTGAGACGGAGGAGTTCTGGGTGGACTAGAGCACACATTACGAGATTAACGGAGAGTATAGTCCTGAAACCGTCACTATCGATCCCTAACCGAATCCTTATCGCATTCGCACATGAACTACTTGATTACAGCCGTTCGATTCAAGTGTAGACGATAATATACGTTCAGATAGCTTTACTTGTATTTTCCTTCCATATTTTTAGTATCTCAAAACACGGATAATCTTTAAGCATTGCTAAAATAACCCTCTCAGTCGAATAATCTGATGAAAGTTGTAATATTTTGCAGAAATTTTTTTACAGTGTTAAAATGTGATTTGATTTCTCCGCGTTCTTTGCACTTTTCTTCGGTTCGTTTTGGGCGAAATATATTTTGGTATATGACACACAGCGGTATCGCCGTCGATTGAAGGAATAATAGACAGGCGAGTAGACACCCGGTCAAATAAAAGCAGACATGAAGGCTTTTAACGTTTTTACAGGGGAAATCCGGCTGATATTCATACGTCCCCATTTACACTGAATTTTCATAATATTGCCGTTGCATAAAAATGAGTGAAGTATTTTCGAATGTTATAGAGACCATTCTTGAAAACCACTCCAATTAAAGCGACAAATCTGCCCATGATCATTGATAACGAGCATTGGTGGTCAATAATAATGCCTGAAAATGTGTCAACACGAACCTATAAAGTTCGCCCCTACATCTAAACCAAGGGGAAATCAGCAGACTGCAAGGTCTCTAACTCAATATATTATATAGATTTTTATTGGGTTGTACCGAGGGTGTCGGCAATAATGATCATTGTAGCCGGCAAATTGATTCAGTTACGCCGGTTACGGCGGTAAAGTCAAACGAAAAAATCGTAACAGGACTTTCCTTTATTTCAGGATTATGTGGAAAACACCCGGAACCTTATTATGGCCGACTCATAGGCCCTTTGCAAGAGTTCGCTCACGGAATAAAAGGAACTGTTTACGCTGTGGACGAAAGCACGATTTTCATCAAAGGATTCTCGTACGATGGGACAGGACCTGATGCCTTCTTCTGGATTGGAAACTCGCCAAGGCCGAGTCCTGAAGGCATTATTATTCCATACCCCGAAGACTACGTAGGCAGGTAAAGTATTTCATAATAAACATTTTAACAATGAATTCCCTTTTATCAACCAATATTAGTATAATAATTTATGCTATTGTTATTTTTACAATTATTAAATAATCATTCTTGTACACTCATTCTCAATAATGTCATTATTTTTATATTTTATATTTTAAAACTTATTTTGAAGATCTCTTTGTCAGTAACAGTAACATGATAGAAAGTCATTTTTATACCCAAATTTCATTGTTTTTTTTTTTTGTTTTTTCAAATATGTCGTATAAATATTTTAACTTTTCTATTGAAATTTTTATTATTTTTACTCGTAAGTTATATTAACGTTAAACCATGGACCGATTAAACCAAATTTAATTTAAATCCTAAAATCTGTATATAATAAAAATTAATGACAAATTTAATGCAAACTGCGCGAAATCATGACAATAAAAATTGATATCACAATTTTTGTATGTCAAGTAAAACCATTAAAGTATACCATAATCCTGAAAATTAATGTCGGGTATAGTAATCAACTTAATTTCAAAATGTAGCATCACAAAGTCAACTACTCTCTTTCAAGAGGAGAATAAAATTATGAATATGAATATTATAAAATTAATTACACGTAGTTATATTTACATGGTTAAATAGACATAATACTTAAAGTTTTGTTTCAGTCTGTTGTAAATTAATTTAATTTGTCGAAATTATATACACATATTCTTCCAAATTATTAACATGTTGCTGCCATATGATTTTATAAAATCACATTTACTTATTAAAAAATAAAAATAACAATTTAAGTTAACATTAGAATTATAATAAAATTTCTGGTATTGTTTTGTAAAGGAATCAGATCTTTTTATTGCAACTTTGTCTTATTGGGAAAGAAATTCTGCAATGTTTGCATTATTACTCACACTTTTTAGGCAGCAAACTATTCATAATAAATATAAAGTAAAATGTAATAACCTACAACGATAGCTTCTTTGAAAAATACTGTTACTATAAATTAATTCAAAATTATTTCAGTTATATTTTCAAAATATGGTAATTCTATTTTTTATAATTATTTTCAATTATTTAAACAAACACACTTTGGATTTTGTCACGCGGAACAATTGTTAATACACTTTTTCCTAACAGGCAAAATTAATCAGCTGATAACTTCCTACTTCTTACTTTTACATTAAAAATAATTACTATGTATTATAATCTTGCTTACCTTGATACCTGCGAGAAAAATCTCGAAAGTGATATATGCAGCTATATTTTATAAAGTAATACAATGCAGTCGTTTCAAAATGTCTCAGTTTTTATGACTGATAAAAATATTAGCACTCCTCGTTTTGAAAATAATATTTGTCAACAACTTATTAAGTGAACCTTAAAAAACTACAGTACATAAAAAGAAATTAAATTCTATAAAAGTTGGAGAAATGGGAGAATTGGAACAGTATTGTACAATATTACATAACAATAACACCGTAGAAATTACATTTTTGTGAAATTGTGAACACAACATTCACACTTTTATTGTAAAACGATTATTGATCTAAGATATTACTAATAAATACAAACTACATTATTTATAATTTGAGGTACTACAACAGAAAAGTAAAATGCTTTTAGCATCAAATAAACTATTTATCAGAAAAATAAGTGTTACAAAAAATTAAATTTTAGTTTTCTTATAAAATTTCATGGAACTAAATATTTTATTTTAATTAATCGTTTTTTTACAAGGATTTTTTATATTCTTTTGTAATTTTCCTTTAAAACATTCTTCTTTCACATTATGATTTATTTTAAAAACAACCACATCTTTCCATCATGCCTTAGTTCTAGCATAAATAGGATTTACTTCTTCTAAAACACATCCTCTCACACCATTCTCATTTAATCCGCTTTATAGTAATTTCTTTCCTACACAATTGAACTTCGTTTGAAGTCATAAAACCTAGTTTAATATTCAATCAAAAATTTGTTAAAAATTTTTATATGTATTTCGCAGTTTTATAATTTTTACAGTTGCACTCATCACCCTTGCGTTTAAAGACAAGATACTTCAATATACTGACTCATTCTGTAACGGTAATACCTTCAAAATTCAATATTTGTCTATTCCGTACCTATATTTTTCCTGTATTCTTCAAATTAACAATTAACAGTTGCAATTTGATTCACAATGAATTTTATTTTTGTTTCACTTGCTATTACTCTTTCAAATTTCTTTTTATTTTCATATCGTTGTCAAGACACACCTTGTTCAGAATTCTTAAAATCATTCCGCATTTTAACTGATTCGTTTATTCTTTCTTGTTTCGTTTTTATTCACAGTTATCTTAGATAGCTTCTTTTCTTCATTGTGTTACACTTCTTTAATTCTTTTCACTGCCATATTGCTTTGATTTTTTTTCAGATTTATAAGCCGAATATTTAAGTAGCCAAATTGGTATTAAAACAAAATAAACAGAAGTTATATCTGAATATAAAATATTTAATAATGTGAAATGTTTATTGTTTCCGCATTATTGATTTATTTATATGCGATATCACTTTCATTTTTAGGAGTTTCTAAAGCTGTGGACTTTTCTACTACTATCACAGGTTAAATTTTCGACGTGTTGTTTGAAGACACCTATATAAACCTGCTGTCAAAGAAAATTTACACTTTATTAAATTCCATCGCCGTTTTTCCAATATGGTTGAGGCTGATAAAGTTCTCCAAGTAACAACCCAAACAATCGTCTCCCCGTTCAGAAAAACCAGATGAAATGAATCTTGTGGCAAACATGAGAGCATAAAGCTCATGTTGTTGTCTTGAAGTTTTGTATGTCGTTAAGAATGTGGCGAAAATAGTGAATAAATTCCGTAAAAGCGGGGTATAGTCCGCCCACATGTATCCGATCCTTTGTAAAGTCGTATACTCACTTAGTAGTTAATAAAGATGTTGAGCTGACTTCATCACAATTACAGCTGCTCCTGATACACGTTCCCTCCTTTTTCGGCAACGAGCTCCTGAACGGTGCACCCTTCTCTGTTTATCCCTGTGACTGCAGGGCATTTTCCCCCTTTGAAAGCTCAATATTCCCAAGTTGCCATGTCATCAGTTACCAGTCTGTTGTGGGATGATTGTATGGGATGTTTCAAACTTTCAATATCATTTATTACGCCATGAATTTAATCTTACTTAATGACATCCACCCCCTCTCGACAAGTTTCAGCGTAGGATTAAAATCGAAATCTTCTCCGAAATCGATTGGTTTTTTCCTTCTTGCACAACACCGTAAACAGGAATTTATTATTGTCGCAATAATAATAATGGTATCAGCTTGATAATTTTAATAGTGGGTGTAGCTGACTCCAGAGGGTGCCTTTTGGGAAGAGGGATGCCTGGCTGCGCTTACACTATATTTAATCAAAGCGAAAGGGGAAGATGAATGACTATGATAGTCCTCATTTACATTTAAATGGACACAATGGTTTACCGGCGATGTAGACTTCTGTTTGGAATCTGATTTCCTCAATTGAGACGTGTACATTACATGCAATCCCTAACGTATCCGATTTAATAACCGGACAGTTAATTAAACACCATCGATTTGACATTCATTCCAGATTATGACAAAAATCACGGTTTACTAACACATTTGCACAAATTCCAGTTCTAGAATCCCTTCATCCAGATTTAAACTGGAAAGAAAAAGAATAATAAAATAAAACACGCGAACCTGGCTAACTGCAACACTGCGTTGTTCACCAACTAAATAAAATAAACATCGCAACGTTTAGGGAGGATTTGCAAACCGTATAAAAATCTATTCCCTCGACGAAGTTCTTTACAATAAGCCCTTTGGAGTTATCATAGCAACGGGGCTTCTATGTTCTTCTTCGTGCCCCTTTTTCATACATAAGTCCGTCCTCCTCTCATTAAACAGCTTACCGCTATCATCGCTAACGTTCTAAGCCGATTATGATGTAGCTATGACAACGCATATAAAGCTATAGATGGAACTTTCATTGCTTTTTTTTGCAAATTTTATAAAGAGATTTACAGTTCCTTTCCAACTATTTACTAAAAACTAAAAAATTACTTTTTTAATAAAATTTTTTAACTTCAAATTGTCGTTTCTTTCACCAAAATTAAAAAATGCAGGGTTTCCGAATAATGCCGTCGTCTTGTTAAAGTTGCTAACGTTTCGAAAGACATTTTGTTTTCTTCTTCAGAGTGAATGTGCTCTGATGCTCTGAAGAAGAAAGCAGCATGTCTTTCGAAACGTTAGCAACTTTAACAGTCGGAAACCCTGCATCATATGAACGCCGGTAGCGAAAGCCTACACTCAAGCAAAATTTAAAAAGTTACCTTTAAGTTAAACTCACTCTGTACTAGCAAAAAATATTACAATTGATCAAATAAGAACATCCAGTCTACAAAAAGTCTCCCACAAAGTATTTGTATTAGAAACAAATTCCAAGAAAAAGTGTGATCTGTTTATGTAGTGGTTCAAATATAGCGAACACTTCGTTTTTTCTAATTTGGAGTTTTCATGTTTTGCAAATTACAGATTGCACTGTTATCACTTGCGGAAGTAATGTTAGATTAACGTCATGCTGCTAATATGCATTTGTGACTTGCTCCAGTTCTATTCTATTCAATTCTACCGTGAATTTTGATTACGGAAACACAGTTCTTAATTTTATTAGTCTTCGTTGACTTCTGTTGAATATTGTTTTTGTAATGCATCAGTCTTCTCTCAATTAACTTATAGCTTCTTTTAACTTGTTCCACCCAATAACTGCGCAATTTTTGTGTGCGTTAACTGTTGAATAATATGTAATTTCTCTACTTACGTTGTAAGTGTCACAGTAGATTCACTTTTTTTGTAATACCATCAACTTTATTTATCCAGAAGGTGCATAGTTTTCTTACTATTCTATTTAAAGATGATTTCTGCTCTTATACATGAGAAATTAACAAAAGATTTAATTTCTAATTACTTATTACGATAAAAAAAAGTAAACGTATTTTGGTTAATATATCATTTTAAATATAACGCCATTTTTAGACTTTCGGTTTTTCAAAAAATAGCATTAACCGTGTTTTTAAGATAAGATCACTTTTTATATTGTCTAACTTTCATTTATTTTTAATTACTTAATTTTTAAAGATATAGTTTTTATTTTTGGAACTGGAATATTTCTTGGAGAAAATTTGTTTTTTATCACTTTCTTAATAAAAAATAAAAACCTTTAACCTGTTAATAACAACTATAAAATACTTCACCGATTAGTTTTAAAGACTGTCACATTGACAATATGTTTGTTCTTTGTTACCTTGATAAAATGATTCTAAAACCCAATTTCTGACACTGCGGAGAATATATTTTTTTTTGGTCGAATGCCTTTATCAGATTTCTTTTTGTGCATGCTTCATGTCACGTTTCTTTGTTTCAGGGATCCTCCGGTATTACGGGCTTACAACAACACGAACATAATCCTGAGACTGCCGATGGGCAAAAGAATTAGAGATATCCGATGGCTATCCGTTTGGTGCAGGCGGTTTACGGTCAGTAAATTTCTACAATATTTTTTTCTTCAACCCCACACACGTAAGAGATATTCCTTTTGAAAATTTTTTACCAACCGGATAGATTAATAACGTTGAAAGAAGTAAGATTTATTTTTTGTACCCGTTAATCCAGTTTTCTTTTATTTTCTTGTTAATGCCTCGTTGCAGCGCTTGTGGAGTCCCTACTTCCTGATTAATCCATGCGGCCCATTGCCCCCGTTGTGTCCGTCATGCTAAACTGGTTCCATTTACGGCGCGTCACTAAATCACGGGAGGGACGCGTCGAGACGCCTCCAAAGCTATTTATTGCATATTAGATAAAATGCTAATTCTGTACTCGACAAAGGTACTCGTTTGTTCGGTCCATTGTTACACACTTATCTCTCTCACGCTTCTTACTCTTATTATGCGACAAAATAACACAAAAAAGGGAATGCTACATCTCCCAACCTAGATAGCATAAAAGTTATGCAACAATAATAGTTCTGGAATAAATTTAAATGGGAAACTGCATGCAATGGTCTAAAGTTGGGTAATGTAATAATAATCACTAAAAGCTCTACTGAAATTCATGAATTATAAAAGCTTTTCAGTGGAGGTATCAGAGTGGAACATAAGCGGTGCCCCTCCATTTTGCGAACAAGTTTGCTGAGCGCCCCCTTGGAGTATTATTTCCCATCACCAACAGCCGTGACACACACTGACACTTGTATTGTGAACGTTTCCGGTGGTCTTTTGTTTTTGGACGTGACTCTAATTTGTACCAAGTGTTTCTCACATTTGCATATAAACGTCTTCTTCATTGTGACACACAATTAACAATCCAGTTCGGTTATTAGGATCAAGCTGAATGAATTTTATTGGACGCATAACTCCATATTCAAATGAAGTGTTTGTCGTCGTTTACACACCTACACATTTAGTCATTTTGAATTCAGGTCGTTCCTCTCATTGGCCATTACCTCACTTTAAGAATTTTCAGACTTTAAAAACTTTGTTTCAAAATTTCTAAATAAAATTTCTAAAGCACAAATTCCGTTCGTATTTTTACAATTATTGACCTTTTCTTTTTAAAAGTGATTTCTTCATTTAAAATGTCTAAAGTACCTGACTATATATATTTCATCTTCAGCAAAATCTTTTTTTATTACATTTGATTCGTTACACTAATAATGAATCACATAACGGAAGATTCCAAGGATTATGTAATCTATAAAAATAGTTTTTATAAAACCTGTTTTTATCGTTATTATCATACTGGATAAACTAAATAAATAAACGGCACCCTTAATTAAATTTAACGGCTATAAACGAAGATAAACAAAGAGTGACCATTAATGATTAAACGTGCCGCATACCTTCTTCAAACTTTTGCCGCCTTTGTGATATTAGGATGTTGATGTTGCGACGGTTTACCTTATATTTTTCTTTTTGACAGCTGTCAATAAACCTTTTCAGAGGTCGATAAGTCTTTGGTGGATTGTGTTGCAAACGGGCACAACTATAATAACTTGTACCCACATCTTACATGAAAATCGGGTACTACTAAAATAATTAAATTAAATTAGTTCTTCTAAATAAAACGGATCTATATAGAGTCAATTCTAATTTTATTTACGTATTTTAGGTAAATTTAATGGTTTTTGTTCATTATAGCTTCATGTACTTTCTAGCAACCATTTAATATTGCTGAAGATAATTAAGAAAAATATGAGAAAAACCGCTTATAATTCAAAAACCATTTTAACAAATTTTATTGAAATCTAAGTTGTTTACAACTGTTTAAAACTGTGCTTCATACGGTAAACATTTTTATTATTTTATTTGTCAAAACTTTTTTGTGGAACAAATTTTTATTTGTCTAAATCCAAAGATTAATCAAAAACGTGTAGTGTAATGATTTCCGGTATACCGGAAATAATGAATATTATATTCAGATGCATTAAAACTACCATTATTTGCTAAAATATAACAAAATGTAATAGAAAAAAAAATTAACTTCCAAATCCAGCTGTAAAAATTTGTATAAAAATTCAACTTGCATCGGTATAATTACTTTAAACAAAATTGATGCAAAAACGACATCATACTTGTAATATTTGTCACAAAAACTTCAAAGATAATTATTTAGACTCACAGTGCCCAGACATTGAGTAAACCTAATAATTAAATGTTATAAAATTTAATGTAAGATGAAACTGCACAGGTCCACACTACTAAGGGTTTTTTATATGAGAGTGGCAAATGAAATATAACGCATCTGTTGAAAATAAAAGTATCTGACGTTTTTAAACTAATTAATGAGACCATTTTCACGTTAATTTCGTTAAAATGCAGATGTAATTTCACAAAAAAATGCTAATTGAAGAACTAAATGTAATGTTTATAAGAAATGTGGATAAAACCAGAAAGTTTGAATTTTTGAGACAAATTTTTCTTTTAGACTCATTGTCAGAATTCCTACACAAATTTTCTTTATAACGTTTTGATACATTTTAACAAATAATAGTGGTTTTAAAAAATTTCTCAAAATGTTTCTTATTTTCGGTGTACCGGAAGTCAGGTAACTAGACGTTTTTGGACGATCTTATTTTGGAAATAGTAGAGAACTCTGCCTCAAACAAATTTTCGAAATGTTGAATAATAAAAAATTTTGCCATTTGGTGCAGCCTTTCTAAGAGAACTTAAGATGTCTTCATTTTCAAACAATTTATAAAAAATTATCACAGATCAAATATAATTTTTCTCTTATTTAATTTTTAAAATACAAGAATTAAACGTAGGTTTGTATGTTAAAATCGGAGCATAATTCAATAAATTATTATTACAGTAATAGATTTTTTTCTGTACTTGCGAGACTTACAAGAAAAAAAAGTAAAAAAGGAATTAACGTAAATCTTAATTGTAAAATAGTGCCTCTTTTTTATATTATCGGAATCTACATGAACAGTGTTCATTGAACACGAGGTTCTAAAGTTCTCAATCCAAATTTATGTAGGCAATAATACAGTGGAAAATTGACCCTTCGTAATATTTGAATAATAAATCTGGAATAAAGTTCGGAAAAATCTATTTTCAACCAAGGATCCGAAACATACAATGTTTCATATTTTCTCTTTGCAATCGTTCTTTACATAACTTGCTGCGATCTAATGTCAAAACAGGAAATTAAGTTGCGTAAAGTTTTATAGAGAAATATACTTATTACAATAAAGAAATTGGACACTAAAAAACAATAGGAAATAGTAAATTTGCTTTCGAATGTTATAATATAAAAGAAGGAATTTAAGAAAACTCATTTTCTCTGGTTAATCCAAATTTGATGATATGAACTGATAAACTGTCGAGTTTAAGAACATCTAAAAAACAAATTAAAGCTGTCATTAACATCAGCGTTAAATTAGAATAACTATTTTGCGATGAAAAGTGAAGCGCTGAATTTCATATTTTCAAAACAAAGCATATTATTATCATTGTTGTCGGAGTCTTTCGCCGTTTTGTTTATTCAGGCTGCTAGAGATGAAAATTCACGTCAATATTTTTTTAATATTGTTCGCCATTTTCGTTTACACTCTTTTAACTTTTTAGAATCTGCGTGATGTTCGTCTGTGTGATTTTAAGGCGTCATGACTGTATTTCTGGGTTATTTTTGTGGTGATTGCAAGTTTGGGAGCCACCCTTTCGTCGCTATCATAAATCATGTCACATTATCCGAGAACAGAAAAAAAGCTTTTTGTCCATTGAACCTTTCAGGTCAAATTAATTCCCCCGTCTTGCTAAAATAATTAACAAACACGACGAGCATTATTTCGAAACGGTTGGAGCATAAATTTCGTCAGTTGGAAATTCGACGATTTCACACAATCACGTATAAAATGTAAAAGCTGATGCGTTGAATGGGCCGTTTGCATGTGGATGTTAGGGTTGATTTTCCCTCTTCGGTGGGTAGTCCAGAAGGTGGTGCTAGACCCTGGAGTTACAGTATCATATTATCGACCTGCGCCAAGAGTAGACGCATTTAGTCTCAACTAGACTGATACGTTTAGAATTGAGATACATTTACCAAAATGGCTACCTGCCCCCCCAAAAGTAAATTTATTACCATTTCAACTACTTATTTAACGTCTTAGTTCCCTTCAGGCCAGTTCTCAATCAGCGCCCTCAACTTTATCGAAGTAATTTACCCCCAGCTCTTTCGCAATGACTAGAGTAAATTATCATCTCTTTTGATCGTACTCGAAAGAAATTAAAAATTGATTTAAAACTCCAGATCCACTTACGCCCCTTTTTTATAAAATCTCTTTCTAGGTTGATTTCGGTGAAGTTTTCATCCCTCCAAATTTAGAAGTACCTAAACCAAGAGTTCTTCCTGAATTCAAACGGCTGGCGCACGGCCTTCGTTCAGACAATATCAGCATTTTAGATGCCAAAACTTTTTACATACCCAATTTGCATTATGATGGAGCCGGACCTGACGCATATTTTTGGGTTGGTAACGGCACCGAACCAACAGCGTTCGGAATCAAAGTACCAAACGAAATGGGATCACTAGATCCTCTCAGAGGCTACCAAGGTGAAGACATAGAAATACAGCTACCAGGCTCACTCACAGTTTATGATATCGACTGGTTGGCTGTATGGTGCGTCCAATACAGACACAATTTCGGACATGTCCTCATACCCAAAGATCTCGACGTTCCACCAGCTCTTGGCCAAACCAAAATCTCTGTAAGTCTCACTAATTAGTTTCACAATTTAATAAAATTTCTATATTTTATACAACAGCCTCCATGGTGGTATAATCCTGTAAGTACAGTAAATTCATTGTAGTTTTAGTTTAAGTAACATTTTGTTTTCTTTAATTCCTCGGCAATGCTTTCATTGTTACTAAACAATGTGAGTAAGCTTCTTCTAGTTTAGTGGTTTAACTAATTTAAATGTTATCGTTATTGTTTAATTTTTTCTTTTGTGAAGACGAGCACCTCTAGACCACCATCGACCCCGACGAATTGTCGAGAGTTCTTAGACAAACGTTTACAAGTGCGATGGGAAATGAAGGGAGATCACGTAGAAATCACTCTCTCAGCCAAAATCCGTGAAGATCAATACGTTGCGTTTGGCCTATCTGGCGCCCCCAATAAATCACAAATGGTAATTAAAATTATTGTGTGATTATTCGAGCAGAACTACACAAAAAACACGCACTGTCTATAAACACCTTTAAACTATCTCACCTGATTTTTGGAAATATCTTTCTTTTTGAATTACTTATACTTCCACTAAAACTTTCGATTATAGGTTGGAGGGGACGTCACGGTAGCTTTCTACGACACGGATTCTCGAACTTTCAAAGCAATCGACTATTATATGTCCCACACAGCTCAGTGTGATGGTAAATCCGGAGTTTGTCCAGATGAAAGAATCGGAGGTCGAAATGATGTTACACTGATATCAGGTGAACGTAAAAACGGAGTTACCACCATAACTTACACAAGACCACTCCAAACAAATGAAGCTGTCAACGACAGACCTATACCAAGTCAAGGTGAAATCAACGTCATCGCAGCTTTTGGACCACTCAATTCTAGAAAAGAAGCTAATGCCCATTCGATACGAGACAAAACTGTTGAAGAAAACACAATCGATTTTAGTGATTTCGACGACAATAGGTGTATCGGAAATTTATACGATCTAATAGATGAAAATGGACCCAAACCGTGGCCACCAGCGAAAATTATTGGCAAGTATAATACAACAATGAAAAAACTCACTAACAATTTTTATCCAGGTGAAAACACTTTCACAGCAAAAATTGGACCTACAGGGGGTAAACGTGGTTATACCGCAATCACCGGCCAACCATCTTGGGGAATTGCTTGGTACATTAATGATCTTCTGATTCCAGAAATTACTGTCGAGCGTGGGCAAACTTATAATTTCATAGTTGAAGGTGGTAGCGACAGTAGTAACCCAGCAAGGTACCATCCCTTCTACATTAGCGATTCTAATGAAGGAGGTTTTGGGCAGAAAACGCTAGAAGAACAAAAAGAGCAGAAAGTGTTTGCTGGTATCGATTACGACCGCGAAGGTTACCCTTATCCGACGGCAGCTGGGCGATACTGCGAATGGGCCCATAAGAGTATCGATAAATCTGCCGAATCAGAAACCTTCGAGGAATACATGGAAACTTTAAAATTAGAATGTGATCAAGGGGAACCAGCTTACTTAAACTGGACGGTACCAATGGAAGCACCAGATTTGCTTTATTATCAAGTAGGATAGTTATTATAATTTTGGCAATTGCATTAATAAAGGTTATTTCAGTGTTATACTCATAATAATTTGGGATGGAAGATTCACGTGGTCAATCCCGGACAAACATCGCAGAGCAATGGGGAAGCACCTTCAAAGAGTGTGTCAATCATTGCGATAGCGGCTATATGTCTTCTGACAGTTTCAGCCATCACAATACATTCTCGTGGTCGTATTTTCTAACGTTTCAATGAAAATCCTGACAATAATTTTATATGATGTTGACTGATGATTTCTGTGACGAGACAATAACTTTATCTTTCTAAAGCGTCCATATCAGTTAAATTATAATGCTCTATCGTGGTGCAATTTTTCATATCGGTCAATGTTACGCGAAGTTTCTGGAAACCGCGTCAACTAACTAAGTGATACTAGGTTCAGAACAAATAAAAATAAAGAAGTTGATTTTGATCCGCATTCACCTTACAGTAACATATCAATATTGTATCTTCAATTTAATCATATATCTGATAGCCGATTCTTATTACTCACTATTTAATTAAAGTTTTTGGAGCAACAGACACCCATGATAAAAAAGAGGAACCAAGAAAATTATCGTATAAACATATCAAAGACTTTTGTAGAATCTTCTGTTCGTTTTAACTAGAGTGTTATTAATTATTTAAAAATTAATTACAATCAGTATGGTTTCTGATTCTTAATTATTTCGCTATTATTATAATGAGAGACTCTGCTGATTGCAATTATGTAATTTTATTTTGATAGATGTTAATTGCTATTTTTTTAGTAACTGTAGTGAAGTTGTAGAAAAAGTCTTAACTGAACTTTTCAAGCCTAAATTATCATCTACAGGCTTTGTAAAACTGTGTCTGATTGCAATCCTCGCCAATAAATCGGTTTTGTTAATTCCAGATGGATATTTTACGATATTTCCAGAAGCTTCGCTTTGTGTGTTAACAGACTTTAATTTTCAATTAATTAAAGTCAATTTAATTCTACCCAATTTACAATAAGCGACAATAACTATTAAGTATTGTACTTGTAATCTATAAGAATATGTGCACAAATTTGACAATAATTTCTGAATATCTGTAATATATTATAGTGAGCTAATTCTAAGGCTGTTTTCGCTGACAATAACAGTTATTTTGTAACATTTATTACTTAACATTTTAAATTGATGGTGTTCAAAATAGGTATCACACATATCCATACAATGTACGACAATAATAAGAGTGTATAACTGTTTAACTTTCATTCAATGTTCACACGATCAAAAGATGTTTAACATAGAACCGTAATTAAAGCTAAGACAATAAACAAATTGTTGCAGTGGAATGTGACCAAAGCTCGACAAGATTTTGGGAATTGAATTTAAGCGTCAATTACACTAAAATAATGTTGCAATTGAAATTTGATGCTAACAATACATAACATTGTTGTAGTTTCTTTTTTTATGGCTTGATATATTGCATGATGTTGGAGTGACATGACAATAATAATGTTATTGAATTGTAAATAAACGTTTTTTCAATTTAAAATTTGACCGTGTGATCTATACTTATACAAAATAAAATTTAGAATACTCTGTATCAGAATGTTGATTTTCTTCTTTAATTTCATAGTTGTTATAAATTTTTATATTTTAAACAGAATGTAGTGTTATAGTAGAATAGCGGAACGTTTATATACAGCGCATTTAGATGTTTTCAATGGTACTTTCAATGTTTTATATTAAATTATTCTCGTTATGACATAAGTAGTTGATTTTTTTATGTGAATCTCATTATACTTGTAAGGCCGCTTGCATCGTGGTTGGTGTAAGCAGTCCATAGTTTTTAAGTAATTTTATGCAATTTAAAGGAATTATTAATTTATTGGAGTGCCTTTTGTAATATATATTTTTCACTTTGTAAAACAATAGTTTATTTGGACTACAATATTTGAATTTCTCATTGACTCCATACTTAGATCGTCCTATAAATGTACGCTAGTTATCAAATTTTATTTAAATAAACTTACTGTGAAAACAATTTGAGTATGATTTCTCAATAGTCTTTTTAATACCTTCAATAAATTTAAATTTATTTACTAATCTTACTAAAAATCCTCCAGAACATGACTTATGTTCTTTGAACTAATTAAACATTTTAAGTTATACGCAGTAGATATTTTCGCTTTATTCATTTTAAATATTACTTTCTTGAGGTGAATAGTAAGAATAAGCGAATAAAATAAGATTTGTTAAACAATGTCGTTACTGATGCAATACTTAAAAAAAATTAAAATAAAATATTCGGATGTGAATACTCCACAAAAAAAACTTCACCAACTTAACGTATAGTGGGTTGCCTACTTTAGCGATAATAAGCTTTTATGGAGAATAGTAAACAAGAATACAGTATTTTTAGATGGCAATTTGTTTATTATTTCGAAATATTTTTAATTTTTAATTAATTGATTTTTTCTGTTTAAAAAATATTATTATTATTATTATTCTTTTGTAATGTATAGTTTTTTTTTACAAATACTGATAATACAATAAAAAATCAGTCTGTAAAACATAAAATAAAATTAAATAAATATAGTGTTTTTTAAATTAAGCGCCATACAAAAAGCTGTCATCTGTCTGCTTTTTATTCATTTCCGGCATCCATCTTGTAGGTACGTTTGGAGGTTTTTTGACGTTTCGACACGATATCCTGCGTTATTAGTTTTATAAAGGGGTTAAATGTGAATTAAGTGAATCAAATAATTGATACAAAATGGCACGTTACGGTCAAAGACCAGAAAACGCTTTAAAGCGAGCGAATGGTGAGTGGATCAATTGGCACCAACACATATGCTGACTCTTATCGCCATGTGTACTTACATAAAAAACCTAATCGCAAATTTTGTTTATAGAATTTATTGAAGTTGGAAAGCCAGCGAGAGCTTTAGATACATTACAGGAAGTATTCCGCAATAAAAAATGGGCGTACAATTGGTCCGAATCAGTCTTGGAACCCATTATGTTCAAATACTTGGATCTGTGTGTAGAGCTGAAGAAATCCCACATCGCAAAGGAAGGGCTGTTCCAGTACAGAAACATGTTTCAATCTGTAAACGTTGGGTCTCTCGAAAACGTTATAAGAGGTTACCTTCGAATGGCCGAAGAAAAAACTGAGAATGCCCGTGAGCAGTCAGCACAAGCAGTTATAGACATTGACGATCTGGACAATTTAGCCACTCCAGAAAGCATTCTGCTAAGGTATTTGAGTCTTGTGTTTCTTGAATATTCAACTGAAACACTTGAATTTTTAGCGCTGTTTCTGGAGAAGATGCACAAGATCGTTCAGATCGCACTATTCTAACTCCTTGGGTTAAGTTTTTGTGGGAATCATACTGTCAGTGTTTAGAATTATTAAGAACCAATGCACATGTGGAAAATCTTTATCATGATATTGCTAGAATGGCTTTCCAGTTTTGTCTCAAGTATAACAGGAAAACTGAATTTAGGAAATTATGTGATAAACTCAGAAAACATCTTGAAGATATTTGTAAGCTTCCAGCACAAGTTGCCAATGTTTCAATGTCAAAACCAGAAACCCAACAATTGAACCTTGAAACCAGACTCCACCAGCTAGATTTTGCCATACAAATGGAACTGTGGCAAGTAAGTAAAATTTACAGGAATTCATTTACAACTATTTGTATTTTTTCCTTCATCACTTTTTCAATTATAAATTAATTATAGGAGGCTTATAAAGCTATTGAGGACATACATAACTTGATGAATATGTCCAAGAAGATGCCAGTTCCTAAGACCATGGCAAACTATTACCAGAAGCTCGCCATGGTTTTCTGGAAGGCCGGCAACTACCTCTTCCATGCTGCTGCTTTGTTCAAATTGTTCCAATTATCTAAAGAAATGAAAAAGAATATCACTCAGGAAGAACTACAACGGTATTGTAGATTCTTAAGAAATCAATAAAATTTATTGATTTTATTTTTATAGAATGGCCTGTCGTGTACTGATTGCCACGTTATCCATCCCTCTTCCGTCTGCACATCCAGAATTCGATCGTTTTATCGAAACTGATAAATCTCCTTTGGAAAAAGCCCAACGTTTGGCTGTTCTGTTGGGTCTTTTCCAGCCTCCAACCAGAGCCAGTTTACTCAAGGATCTAGTTAGAGTGAACGTGGTAAATTTGGCATCGCCGCAACTTCAAGATCTTTACAATTGGTTGGAAGTCGATTTTCATCCTTTGTTGCTTTGCTCAAGAGTTCATTCTGTCATCCTGTCTTTGCAAGCTGAAGAAAATTCTTTACAACAATACATCCCCGCTTTACAGGATGTTACTTTGGTGCGTTTAGTCAGACAGATCGCACAGGTTTATCAAACCATTGAGTTTGCGAGATTAATACAGTTGGCCAAATTCACTGATGCTTTTCATTTAGAACGACTTTTAGTCGATTGCGTTCGCCATAATGACATGCAAATTAGAATCGATCATGGAAAGCAGTGCGTCCATTTTGGTATGGATTTAAGTGAAAGTCAAAGAGAAGACAAGCCAGAAGGACCAACTTTACAAGTGATGCCGAGTGAGCAAGTCAGGAACCAGCTTGTCAACATGGCCACTGTTTTAAATCAAGCCATCAATGTTATTAATCCCAACAAGAAAAAAGCTGAAAGAGAAAAATTGAGAACAATCATGGTGAAGAATTACCATGATACTAAAGCACAAGAACACGAAAAGATATTGCAGCGTCACAAGATCATTGAAGATAGGAAGGAATATATTGAACGACTTAATACTGTGCGAGAAGAAGAAGAACAGAGGAGATTGGAAGAATTGGCTAGGCAACAAGCTTTAGCAGAGCAAAAACGTCTCGAACACGAGCGTGAAGAAAGAGAAAAGAAAAGGGCGCTGAATGAAATCCAACAGATCAAGGATCGGCATCTCAAAGAAAAATTGCAGCAAATCAGTCAAACAGGACATGGTCAAAAGATCCTTAAGAAACTCGATGAAGACGTAATAATTATGAATCTGATAATTCCAAAATTTTTACCATTATTATTTTCAGGATATTAAAAAATTGGATGCTGACCAAATCGCCGCCAAGGAAGCCGAAGAGTTGCAAAAAGAACGCCGTGAGCTACAAGCTAAATTGAAGTCTCAAGAGAAGAAAGTGGATTATTTCGAAAGAGCAAAGCGTTTGGAAGAAATACCCCTGCTACAGGACAGCATGAAAGAACGTCAATTACAAGATCAAGCGTTCTGGGAGCAACAAGAAAAAGAACGCATCGCCGCGGCAATTGAAGAAAGAAAACTGTCTGTCGCGACCAGAGATCGTTTGGCCAGAATGAAACCCGATAAAGACGCTTTCTTGGAAAAATTGAAGAAGGAACGTAACATCGTCTACGAAGATAAACTGAAAGAATTCGAGAAACATATGAATGAAGAACGCCAGAAACGTCTTCTCGAACGTAAAATCAAACGTAAAGAGGAACGTCGCTCACGTTACATCAAAGAAAAGGAAGAAGAAGAAGAACGTAAACTGGCCGAACAGAAGCGGAAAGAAGAAGAAGAGAAGGCTCGTTTGGAAGAGATGGCGAAGAAAGAGCGCGAGGAAAAAGAGCGTGCCGAACGCGAAGAAAGGGAGAAGAAGATCAAGGAGCAGCAAGAGATGTTAGATAGGACCGGTGCCAAACAGAGACAGCGTCTAGAAGAGATCGAGAAGAGATTGGCGGAAGAGAGCGAAAAGAGTCGAGACAAACCGAAAGATTCTTGGCGCAGCAAAGGGGCGGAAAGAGAAGCTCCAAAGCGAGGAGAGGGCGGCGATTCCTGGAGGCGTTTGGATAAACCCGACGAACCGAAGAAGATCGAAGCGTGGAGACCTCGTAAGTATAAATTTCGGTAGATTTTTCAAGCTCAATCTTCGTATTTAGGAAATATGCGTGGAAACCCTGACGACTCCAAAAACACTGATGCTTGGCGAAATCGCGATCAAGACGATTCGCGTGACGATCGCGAACGTCCAGAAACGGATCGCGATCGCCGCGACGATAGAGATAGAGATCGAGATCGCAGAGAAATAGGAAGAGGTTTCGATAGAGGTGATCGCGACAGATTCAATCGTGACGATCGTAGAGGCGACGATAGAGACCGCCGCGATAGGGAGGATAGAGACCGTCGCGGAGCAGATAGGGATGACAGAGACCGCCGCGGAGCAGATAGGGATGATAGAGACCGCCGCGGAGCAGATAGGGATGATAGAGATCGGCGCGGAGACGATAAAGACGATAGAGATCGTAGGGGAGAGAGGGACGAGCGCAGAGGCGGCGGCAGAGATGACAGAGATCGACGAGGAGGCGATCGAGGAGACGACAGAGATCGTAGAGGAGGCGATCGTGACTTAGGATCTTGGCGAAGTATGCGTAGAACTGACGATGAGCCACCAAGACGTAACCCACCTTCTAGAGGTGGTCGAGATGGTCCATCAGACTGGAGATCTTTCTCCAGGAGAGAAGAACCTCCAAGAAAAGCTGTTGAAGAAAGAAGGGCGCCCCCACAACCAAAAGAAAAACGTAAGATAGCAACATTTTAGTTGGAAAATTAGTAATTATTAATCTTTTTGATAGCACGTGAGCAAACTCAGTCAGAAGAAGATGAAGGATGGGCTGAAGTGAAACGTCGTTGAAGCGTCTTAAGTATATTTTATTTAACCACTTAATGTAGAAGACGGTAAATTCATTTTTATATGTTGTCTGTATATTTATCTCCTACAGGCTTCATGGTTACTTTTTAGTAAATATTTTAAAAGCAAATTGTGGGACGCTTTATATTATTTTTTAACCGAATCAATAAATTTTAAAATCAATTTTTCAAATGTTATCAATTTTTATTTAAAAAACTTAATACTAAATTATAAATATTTTTTTACAGAACTACTTATAGAAAAGCAGTTAGTATTCACAGCATTGAAAAAATTGTGTTAGTATAACATGATGGCTCCGTTGGTTTTTTCTTCTAAAACCGGTACTACCGTATCAACTTCCTTTTCACTATTTGCAATAAAAACAATGATAATATTTACAAAGGACGCGATTGCTGCCCCAACCACAAACCTGAAAGAAATAAAGTTGGTAATATATAAAAATAATTTGATAATTTGATACCAGAAGGAGTAACCTAATTCGGCCATATCTTCTGAAGTCCAGTCGTTGACTTTGTCTTCTCTGGACAGCACGTTATATCGTATTCGTAAATAAAATTGTGCTATCCAAAATCCTATGGCAATAACGTCGGCAAGCACTACAATTATTAAGAGCGAAATATAATAATTAAATTTAACAAAAAAAGAAGAAAATTTAATATGGGCGCCATTGCGAACTTACTGGCTAAGATATTCCACAGATAAAGACCGGAAGAGGAGGTCAAGCATCTTGACGTAGTAGTAGCGGTATTTATCGCAGCGAACACTGCACTTATTCCAGAAAATAAAAGGCCTCCGCACACGCTGACTACTGTGCCGATCCAAAACCAGTAGATCAGAAATTCCGGTTCATATTTTAACAGATGAATCACTGCAGCAAGAAACAGGATATACTTCGTAAGATGAAAATAATAAGGTGTGGTTAATATCAATAACACTATCTGGGACAGAATAATTACGAAATTAACTTGTTTTTGACATGTGGGTTAAGTTGAAGAAAGACACGAGCAATTACAGACAATTCAACAATAAGTTTTTTATGTTTTGTTGAAGCTTATGAGCTAATAACTACACGCAAAAGTTATTTAATGTTCGTTAAAAATCATCCGAGCGAATGTTGTGTTATTTTCATAAAATTCAACAGACTGTGTGCAGCGTTGTGTAGAAAATATTTGCACTGCGTACAGAGACTGCAATGAAAAATTAGAATTCAAATGGTGCCAAGAAAACTTTCGTCTATGGTCGCTTTTCAAAATATACTTAAATTGAGCACTGTCATGATTCTTGTTAGTCCTACTTTTTTACGACTTATAATTATACAAGTTTGGTAATGATTCGCCCAATAAAAAATGTTTAAGTATACTGGCCCACTTTAACACTGACCTCTTGTAAATATCAGAGAAATTTTGTATTGTTTATGAGTAACGTATCTACGAAGGAAGTATCTACATCATTGATTGCACATCAAATGAAGCAATTAATTGCATTTACTGCATGTAAACAAACGTAAGCAATAGGTTTATACAGTTACTAAAAAGTATGGGAACAGTTAAAGTTCTATTTATAATTTTTTCGATTTTATATCTTCATTTGTTTTTAAAATATAAAGGTAACTTGATTTTTTTAAATAGGGTCAGATTGTACGTTTTGGAAAATTTCTGAATTCAGTGATGATTATCTTCAGACATGATTATCTTATTTTTCATTAAAATTTAAAAATATATATATTAAACAAGCTCAATTAAAAAAAAGAAACTTGGTTATTTCTAAAAATTGCTGTCATTAGCCTATCAAAGTTGAACTATCCATATTAAGCAATTAATTATTGTAAAAATGCCACGTTTAAGTGAAACTGGCTGGATAGAAATTTTTACGATAATCGAATATGGGGATAGAACACGTAGGCTTTATTGAAGTTATAGATCTTTTCAATGAAAATAATCCAAATCGAGAAACTATTGCCAGGTCAACCGTTTCAAAAACTTTGCAGAGGTTTAAAGAAACTGGAACTTTTAAAGAGCGTCCAAAATCTGAACGACCAAAAATTGTTTACAAACGATGAAAATTCAGTTAATCTTAGGTAGTAGAAAACCCAAAGACTTCAGTGCAACAGTTACCTTTGAATCACAACATGAGTAGGAAATCCATTCAAAAAATAATGAAACGCGAAAAGTGTTCCTACAAAATTCAGTTGATGCAAGAATTAAGCGAAGACGACTTTGATCGCAAAATTGAATTTTAGGAAACAGTGATGCATGGGATAAACCAGGACGTCAACTTCATCAACCGTGTGCTCTTTTCTGATGAGTCAACCTCCTGCTTAAATGGACATGTTAACCTCCATAGTTGTAGATATTGCTCAAACAGAAATCCACATTAGATGGAGGAGGTTCATACGCAGGGTCCACAAAAATTAATGTTCGGTGTGGTCTTCTAGTTATTAATGGCAATTTAACATCTGAAAGATATCAACTACTTTTGCAACAACAGCTATCCCAGTTGAAACAATATGATTTCATCAAGACAGCACCAGCTCATTTTGGACGTCAAGTACGCCAGTATTTAGAACATTTTCCGACAAATTTTCCGACATTTTGACAAATGGATAAGGCGGAAAAGAACAATTGAATGGTCAGTTAGATCACTCGATACGACTCCGCCTGATTTTTTCTTGTGGGGTCATGTATGCAAAATCGGATTTATGTCAACGGGCCACTCAACATCGAAGAATTAGAAGAACGCATAAGAATTGAAATTGCGAATATTAGTTCTAATATTTTAATTGATTCGTTGCAAAACTTTGTTCAAATTGTTTATTATCTCCAAGAAGTTAATGGAGAGCATTTTGAGCATATGTTGTAAAATAAAAGATTCTTCATTTCATATTTAAAATTTTGTTGTATCATTAGAATTTCTAATTAACTTTCATTTAAGCGTGCCAATTTCACAAGGATCTTAGCATTAATTGGCAATGGCAAATCACAACATTTTCAAAACCAACTAATTTTTTAATTATTTTTGGAGTAGAACTTGTTAACAAATTTTTTTTCGACTTTTAATAAGCATAAGCTATACACATGGCATATTACTAAATTCAAAAAAAAATCTTTTTTCAAAAATGCTAAGTGTAACCCCTAGTGCTATAAAAAAAATTAAGAACCTTAAAAACGGACGACGGTATAAAACTGAAAATATTGCAGGTAATACAATATAAATGTTCGTAACCCTGTACCAAATCTCAAAAAAGAGTTCCGACAAGCTGTTTTCTAAATATTTAACTGTTTCCATACTTTTTAGCGACAATATAATAAAAATAATGAATGTGTACACTACATTTCACAAGCAATTTCGCACTTTAATAAACTGCTGTTGTCTCTTCCATTGAATTCTTATGAAATAACAGCAGTATTACGAATTTTTTCTAACGCTTAATTTATGTTAACTAATTTACCAATCGTATTTACCAAACTGCATCAATAGTTTCTTAATTTTTACACTTGACTAGTTCAAAAGTGATATTTTCAAATTCGAAAACGCCAAGAAATACAAATCTAAATTAATTAAATCTACATTTGGAATCATTTTTAAACTCTAAACGGAACTGCAAATTCTGTAATGAAGAATATGGTATGTGTTGCCACCTGCACCTAAACAAAGAGTGAAATAAAAAAAATAATAAATATAAATGGTGTTAAATGGTGTTGCATTGCATCGTAAATACCGAATCATAGCGACATAGCTTATTGGGTTTTGTATCTGGTTTCAAAACCCTTTGTCCCGGGTTCAAATCCGGGTGAGTAGTCCATCGGTTTTTTAAGTCGCTATCATCTTTCGGAGGAGATGTAAAGCCGTCGGTCCCGGCCAATACATATGTGGTGGTCGTTAAGTCATGTTAGATACGCTTGCGCGACCTAAATAAAATTCTAGTACCTGGCTCTAAATCAGAGGGGCATACGATTATTTATTTATTTATTATTTTATTATAAATGTTTTGCAGTCAAAGGCGGCTGTGAATTGTTTAAAAAATATTGCCACTCTATATGATTATAGAGTAGTTTTATGCTTACAACAAAATGGAGAGCACTTCCAACATCTTTTATAATTTAAAATTAGTAGTGTAAACTGTGAAATTGAAAATGAAGTGATAAAGAAATATTCTTTTGAAATAACTAACTTACCAGTGCAATGGGATACAAGCAA
>QDEB01126751.1:0-11793 GCA_004193795.1 Asbolus verrucosus | reverse complement strand
ATATATATATATATATATAAAGGAAAATCTTGTTTCATTTGATTTTAAAAATTTGGAAATGGAATATTTGTTTTTAACCTTTCCAATCGATAATACTTGTGTTTGGTAATTTTTTTACACAGCTCGGAAAAACAACGGAATATGTAAGCAATCAGTGAAAAAAAAAATGAAAAATCATTCGTTACTGGCATTTACTAATCTGTTATAACATGTTTTTGTTAGCACACATAAGGTTTCACATTTCCTATGCAACCAATGTTTACTCGAAATCCTAACTTTACGAACACTCAAAATAACATCATATTGTTTTGTTTCATATTTTCTAAATGGAACTTTCTAAAATTCAATCAAACTCAAGTAGGATGAAAATTGTAACGTTTTCTATGTAGAAGTTCGTCGAATAAATCGACCATTTGATACAATAATAGGTAATTTTTTCAACTAACGTGAAGTTCTGATTTCTAACGATTGGTTCTTATATACATTCTAATTATTCTACAATTTTGTTTAAGATGATCCAATATCAACACTGTTTTTGACCTTTGATCTTGACATTAATAATTCTTCTTTTAAATTTACGTAGAATCTTACTTATAATATCCATATAGAAAGTTAGGACGTTAATTTTAATCTGCATAGTTCATCCATCAGTAACGCTCTTCCCTATTGCTCAACACCAGAAACTAATTTGCACATTTCTTACGGCTAGAATCTTGTCGCGAAAAATGGAATTAAGGTTGCAAGTGGTGAACCCCAAACAATTTATTCAAACCAATGAATAAGTACGGACCTTGACCCACATGAAACGGAATTTAAAAATGAATTCCAGTAGGAAAAGGAATGTTAAGCTGTTCTCTTTGCGGTGAGCACGGAATTGAACCTTTTGTTATTAAAATGATGCCAGATCTGAGTACCAATAATTAGGAAATTTCGAACAAAGACGACCTCTTGAGATTGGATGCATTTAATTTTTAATCCAGCTGGGTCTTATCCGTCTCCGAAAACATGGTCGGCTGGCAATTAAAGGTGGAAAAGGAGCGGTATAATTGCAGAAAAATTTATTGAGGTCGGTGGGGAAGCAAGAAGTCCGGGTTTGTAAGAGCGCCGCAATATTTTCCAGGAGTGTCAAGGAAATGAATCGAAATAATGCAGTTTTTCTTTTATAAAACGGGTTACATTTTTATGTAAAGAAAGTCAGTCGTTTATATAAAAAGCCATTACTTTTTGCCGACTCTCATTCTTCGCGTTTGATAGATTGCATTTTCAATACAGACCGATGGGATAAATGGTAATTTATTCCCTGAACTCGTCCGAGTAGAAAACCTAACCGATTTTAATCGAGATCATTTTTTTAGTTTAGGTTTAATTAAAATAGATGGGGACGGTTTTATTATATATCTTGAGTTACGGCGAGCTTCCTGGTGTTGATTAGGGACTTTAAAGGGTGGCGATAATCGATCGATGTAAATTTTTTGACGCTATTGCCGTTTTTATTAATTTCGTCGAGTGAGAAGGTTGTTTTAATTAAAACAGCACTTCTGCAGGCCACTCTCATTATTAAAATACCCGGTAATAAATTTAAATTAAATGAATAATCCTTAAAACTACAAATGTTATTAAAGTAAATTGCGCATTAAACAAGGTCTAAATTGTGGAAAATCCTCTCCCTTGAGCTGTTAATATGCGCCTAATTATCCTCTTCGTATAATATCACACCCAGTAATAAAACAAACAATACAGAAAAAGTGATACGGAGAAAATGCCCAAAATGTAAATGTCACTGTCTTATTTCCTATCCTCACCCATTCTCTTCGGAGGGAGTCGTGAAAACAGCACCGACTTTCTAACGAGAACGACAGATAGTGGAATTTTTACTGTTTCGACCCACACAATAGTTCCTCCAACTTTTTCATTTCCAGGAAAATGTTTCAGTTGCAATGTGCGCTTTCGTGTAGCGGTTTGTTAACTTGAATTGCTGCAATTCAATTACTCAGTTTCCTGCCGTTTTTAACGCTACTCCATTGCGCAGCTTGCCTGGCGACCAGCGATAATTAACGCGGAGAATCGTTAAAAAAAACTGCATTCGGTACTTCCATAATGAGTCGAAAAAATTAAGCGGAATTCGCCGGCGCAGCAGTCCGCAATTTGGGAAGTGAACCGATTCAAGTGGATACCTACAAATGAACCGTTCATAACAATATTCATGAAACATTCATTACAGTCTCGAAATAACGGCTTCCCCAAAAGGCTGTTTTTACTGGCAATTAATACGATTATTCAGCAAAGTCGCTGGCATTAACCGTAATTTTGTTATCACATTATCAAACAGATAATTAAGTTAGCATGCAAAAAGAAGGGGCACAGATACAAGGAGCGGGTAAAATACAGTCAGAAACTGCGAATTAAAGGAAAACAAACCAAATAAAAATTTTTAAAACACCACTAAGTTTTCTCAATTTACTTTCGTAACTATCCTTTATTTTGATAAATACAGATGTGTTTTCGTTATCCTTAGGTTAATACTAAATTTCATTCAAATCGATTTAATAAAACTGTAAAAATAGTTCAGAGGGAAAAATGCAAAACTGAATTAATCTATGCCACCCAACACTCAGTAGTTAGACCGCTAACCATATATACACATCTGTTTATAGTGTGGCCTATTTCGAAAAGTTTGCAATAACTAAAAATTTTTTGTTTTTACATTGACAGTGTGATAGAGCTTGAAAAGGCATGTTTCATCAGTAAGTGTATCAGTTCGGTAAATTAGAGGGCAATGAAAGCAGTTATCCTCCTGAAACTTTGGTAAGAATGCAAATGCAACTTAAGATTTATTCAACTTCACTTCTTAGTTGGTACTTTAGAATGATAATGAGGAAACAAGACTAGTTTGAACTATTTAAGATAAAAAAAAGATAAGGGTTTTTTTACATTTCTCTTTCCAATTTTATTTTCTAGAGTTCTGCAACTCCTGACTCACTGGCAATTTTTGTCTTCATTGACAATCACAGAATTTGAAAATTAATATACGTGTATCTCCACACAGAAATATAATTTATACTTCCGTAACTTTTCAGAAATATAAATTTTAATAATTGCTAAAATACAGAATATTTAATGTACCTGAAAAAACAAACGCAGTAGCTCACTTTCAAAAATTGCTATTTTTTTCTCGGTTTTCAGTAAAAGAGTTCAATGAGTACATTTATTTTAACCATTTTTGATCCTAATTTAAAATAAAATTTTTGTTATAAAAATGAAAAATAAGCGTAATAAACTGTAAATAAAAACCAATGTAGTAAACTCGAGTAAATTAAATTCTGGTGTAAAATTATGAACGCTGAATATAGGTATGCATACTGAAACTAGAAAACAAATCTAATTTGTAGATGCGCACACGAAAACAAAAAACACAAAACAGCATAATTTCCTCCGAAAGATGTTAAAAGCAGATAACGATCTTTTCAATTAACACGAGAGTGTATTATGTTGGATAGTTATCAACCATTAAATTTATCACTTAATGTTTGTAGTGTATCTTGTCAGCTAAAATTAGATTTATTATTGTGTGAAGCCACAATAATAATTCTATAAAGGCGTTTTTGAAATGTACCGAGTGCTTGACTCAAGTCGAGCGAGCAAATAACGTCAGGACACAAGAATTCCGTTTATTTTTATTTAATCCGAAAAACTTTCTTCTTAAAAAACTTTTTTCTTAAACTTGATTAAATGATTAAACATGTCTTTATATTCTGATGCGAGAGTCAGACAACCGCTCTTTAAATTTTAAGAAATAAATTAGAAATCTAATTTATGGGACACGCACAGTAGCCCGGCTCCTCCACCATTTTTCTTGACAAGTATTTTATTGTGCAATTGCTTCTGTAAATAAAGCTCGACATAAAAGTACTTACAGCACAAATGTGGAGTGACTACAAGTTATAAAACTGTAAGAAATATGTCTTAATCAACTTTAATCAATTTGCCCATGGAGTTTCACTACAATTGCGACAAATGTATGTTTTTTTGCCCAAGAAAAAGTACACATAACCTGAAATAGTTAGTTTTGAAAACTTTTGATAATGATAAAATTTTCACAAAAATCCAAGCAAAGCAGTAATCGATGATGGTTCAATTGAAATTTCAACTTTACAGTCATCATATTTACTCTTCGGAAATAAAACAGTGCTACGTGCCATTATTAAAAACCGGATATTACAGCGAAAATATATGCAATCCTTGTCCTCTGTAATCTGATTATCACTTAGTGCATAAACAAAACCGATTTATTTACGAATTATTTATTACTGTTGCAAATGATTTTGCTTTTTTTGTTTGTCTACAGGTATTAACAGAAATAATATTTTTGGCGGTTAACACACATGTTAATGAGGAGAAGAGTTAAGCCAGAATATACGATGTTACTGTAGCTGTTTTACATTTTTATGGATAAGCTAATGAAAGAGACTGTGAAAAAAAGGTTTAAAAGCAAAAACATCCACGAAATATATGCCAAGTAGGTACAATAAAAGACTGACGAATCGCGTGCTAGACTAGTAAATTAGAAAAGATTACACCAAAAATGCAAGCTAAGTAAAAAATAAGAATTTACTCAACTGACTTGGACAAATAGAAAGAATGAATATGAAAGGATCCATAAAAAGTACATGAAGGAAGAAACAGAAAAATGGCGCAGAGACAGTTCTAATAAAATGAGACGTAAGACATTTAAAAATGACAATAATAGTGTGTAAAGATAATAATTGCAGTTCTCCAGTTCATCTCAAGTATGCTGGTTATATCATATTGTGTACAAGAGGCCGTCGCATGAACATTCATTTCATTTGACAATAACTGGATTTTTAAATTACAAGATGGATATGAGAAAAAATAATTTTGTTGAGAAACTTCCTGTGTTAAACTGCCATTGATACAGCGAAATAGGAATTGGGAAAATTGAAGAGGATAGTGCAAAGCATAATAACTTGAAAAACGGTCCACTTATTTAACCATAAAGGAGAAAAGGTATATATTTCTCAAACCGGAAGGAGCGTGCGAAATTTGGAGAGTTTATTAGATGCGCCTACTTTGAAAAAAATGAATGGTTTGCCGTCTGACTAAATTTACTTTTCACACTTGTTTCTTGTGACAATTGGCTATGTTTCTTTAAACTCAAAAATTTAGTATTTGGGAACTAATATCTTAACGACTCAAAGAATTGGCCTCTGTCTAAGTTAAGGCAATAAATATCTTTTCGTATGTCATCCCACACAAAACCTTTAGCTTTTCTCTGGTAAGTTACTTAGTTTCCAATGAAACGGAATAAATGAAATTGAAACACCACTTACGAAACACCTATCAATTTTAGGTATTAATTTAGAAAGTCTCCCGTTTGTAACTTATTGTGGCCAACATGTCTCCGAAGAATGTTTGAAATATATTCACCATCACTATTTGAGAAATTGGCTGGATCTTGATGGAACTTTCCGCCTGGCGATAAGTTTTTGTAGATCAAAAATTTTAACCAAACTGGTCTGATATCGGCTGCAATCCTACAAATGGGATACTTCTTCAAGATTCTCTCAAGGATATTGAAATCTGACGTAACTAAACGAAGCACTGAACTATGTTTATGTGGACATTTTTTACAATCTGATGACCGATCAAGGCGCCTCAAAACTGAATCTTCCAACTTTCGTGCACGATTGTTGTTGGTCGTTTGCGTTATCATCTGCTCTCCTGAAGAAAATGAGGTCCTTTATTAGTTATGGTGTATTTCCTTAGAAGGATGATTAACGCGCGTGGGTTGAAAATTTAACTAAAAATAACCGTAAACCTTATCGAGCCTCTTCTCCTAAATATTAGGGTGAGGCATATTTTATGGATGTCTAGAAATTAGCTAATTATTTTTAGGGTACCGAACATTAAATCGCTGTATAAGAGAGGGCGCATCTGCAGGCGGCTGTCTCAGTAATTGGGTTATTTCTTAGGGCGCCTGCGATAGCATTTAATATATGTATGGAAGTAATATCATCAATATTGGATGGGATACAGATACTTTCGGAAGCTCCAGTAGGTAGATTAATTTTAAAATTGTTTGATGTCGAGCTGCGGCGACAGAAACTGTAATGAGGAAAGTGAACAACGGCCGCGTCAGGTTGGCAGTAATTAAAAAGCGGTAAAATCGACGATCTTCTAACGTTTTAATTGCGAGTGATAAACGTCAAGTGATTATACCGAAAATCCGGTGGCTGGCGAAACGTGAAAAATCGTTTTCTCGAACAGAGTTTACGAGTTACTAATATCTAAACCCGCCTCCGGAAAATGTCCGGAATTGATCCGGGAGACGCACATGTCGATCCTCGGCCGGAATGCAAGATGAGGTGAAATATTCGACTCTCGTGAAGGCATAAAACACAATGTCTTGCGGGAGAAATTGACCTTAAAATAACTGAAAGCTTTCGGGGACATAATAAAATTATATTGACCTTTCAGGGATGTGGTTTTTCGGACGCCTGTTTTTACCGTCATCAAATTTGTTCAACGCCGCTGAAATATTTCAGCAATTTCGAAATCGATTTTTAAAAACGAGCTCATTAAATAAATTATGCCGCTTGGGGAGTCCTAAGTCGCAATCGTTTCGAACTCCGAAACTCTACACGTACAGTCGCCGACTCAAAAACTTCACGCCAAACCAATGCCATTAGCTGACAGTAAAATTTAAAATTTAAAACAAGTCAAAAATTGTAACCTTTATTTGCTTCGCTATACCTACATACATGTTCGTTTTCTATCTTATTCCTTGACATTGGTGCAACTTCAAAAACTTTCATTAACACTGAATATTTGCTTAAATTAATTTATTCATTTCGGTTGAGATTTTGTCCAAAATTGTAAGAATGGAACCAGATTCACCGTTAATAAGTTGGAAAATTTACAAGAGTTAGACATTATATTAGATTAAAACTCCTTCATATTACTATGATAAGTTTTTTTATTTCACTTAAAGAATTTTTTTTAATAAGTTAATAACAATAAGAAAATTTTGGAAAATAAATCAATAACGTTCTTCTACTAAATTTATATTTAAATTAATATTTAACTTACTTTCACTTTCAATTTTTTTTACTTTAACATCTGAAATAATAAAAATATTAGAGCTTGAGGAACGCTCGTAACTCCTGATGATTTTTGAATGGACCAATATATGTCAAAAAATTGCATTAAATGACCACAATCATGTAACATATATTTTAGCAAAAGCTGAATAGAACATTTGCAGCTAGGTAGAATTCAAAACCATATAGTCATTTACTCCTCTGAATATAAATGTAAGATGATATTAATAAAGTTATGTTATTTTTTCCCTTATTTTCGCATTTTTTAATAGCATCTGGTATCTTTACCTTGCAAGTTTACTATTTCATATGATTTTCAATTTTTTTACTTATATTTACGCTTTAGAACAGTCAGAAACTAAATCATTTTTATTAAATACATGTCAATGACACATAAATCTTTGAAAGCGTTTTTTAATCAGTCTTAACCGACATATACTCTAAATAACGTCACTTACTGCTAGTACCAATTATTCAAATATGTTATTTTAAAAAATAAGTTCATATCGCTTCAAGTTCAACCAAAATGATATTACATAACCCACTCCCTTATTCGTTTTAGATCTATCCGTATAGATAAGGGTAGCGTCAGAGTATTTAGTATGTAAAAGATGTTTAAAGTATTTTATAGGATGGAGGGATGGATTTCGGTTTTTTTGAATTATGTTAAGGTTGTGTCGACATGAAACTGTTTTTCACACCAAGGTAAAAAATTCATTTGTTGTAGGGAAGGAACAGTAGGTAAAGAGATTCCCATGTCTGCTGAATATCTTCTGGTTCTTTCATAAAAAAAGTGTTATCTCTAATTTCTTCTTTTCAAATGCAGATCAAAACGTATTTGAAAATGCATTATGATACAATTTCTTTAATTAATCGTTATCTTGGAGGCATAGGTAATTTAGGTGGAAGTTGGGATGCCAGGCAGTCCAGACTTTAAACTGGAAAGCTCCTAATGCGATTCTAATGTGGGTGTTGTGTATATTGTACTCATCTTCAGAGTGAAGTTGTTTCCGGTTAGGCAAGCTGTAGAGCCGTAATCAATTTTGGATTTTATAAGACTTTTGAAATGTATAACAACGTTTTGCTATCGGCACCCCAATTTGTGATTCGATATTACTTTCATTATGCCTGTCAGTTGAGTTTGTCGCCTGTCATTCCAAGAAATTTATGAGATTGACTCTTTCAATAGTTTTATTATGAAGCGTTAAGTTAGGAATTATTGTATTTCCTTTTTTGGAAAATATGATGGATTTAGTTTTTTCAGTGGAGAATTTAATGCCCGAGTTTCTTCCCCAGTCCTCTAAAGAGTAGATTGCTTTTTGCATTAAGTTTGCTGTTGTGGTAGAATTCTTCTCTTTCGCGAATAGAACCACGTCATCAGCGTATAGACAGGCTTTTACTAGATATTTTATATTCTTAATGACATCATTTATTGCTGTCAGGAACAGTATCACACTGAGAACTGAACCTTGAGATGTTCCGTTTTGTAGTGGTTTCAATTTGGACATTCTCCCATTGCCTTGTGCTCTGAAATGTCTATTCTCCAAGAATTTTTAGCGCACGAGCATTAGCTCGCTCGCTGGTCCTATAGGACATCACGTCGATAGCGTGAGAACGCTTTGACCTATCAAGTTCAAATTTTGTGTACGGATTCTTTGTCAAATTTGTGGATCTAAGTTCGTTAATGCGCAATATAGCTTAAAGGGTTGTGGGGGGCGCGAAGCCCCCCGTCATTATTCATTAAGGTAACACGATGAAATTTTGTCAGTTTGTCACAAACACAGAATGGAGGCAAACAAAAGAAAGGAAATCAAAATCGGTTACTTAGCGTCTGAGTTATTAACTTTCAAAATTTTAAGTGACTTGAGGCCCACGTGGTGCCATCTAGCGGACTAGGGACTGCTCCAACTGCTCCAACACTAGTGCAGGTTTCTAATCTGCTCCTTGAATTTTAACATGTAGGCAACCAAATAGTCACGACTTTGCTTTACGTGTTACAAACTTGCCTATATAATTCGAATTTCACATGAAAATGCGTGCAAAATAATGCGAGTGTACTAATATTAGGTGCAGATTCTGCACCCAGATCAAATAAATTAAAACAATTTCAAAGATCCACACAAATCAAAAATTCACGGAGTTTAAAGATCCACACGCTCCGACTTCCAGGTTTTTTTTACAAATCCAAGCATGTGGATTTTCCTGTCCACCGGCTTCTTCAATATTCCGTATCTCCATGTCATGTCATATGCTTTTTCCAAATCTAAGACTATTTCTTTGTTGCCCATTGTCTCATAGACTTCTGTATCAATACTAATTATATTGTCGATAGTTAATCTAGATTTTCGGAAACTACTTTGTATAGCTGTTAATAGACTGTTTGTTTCTAGATACCAGGTTAACGTATTTGCTATTATTTTTTCTATTAACTTGCACATTGTGCATGTCAGTGATTTTGAAGAGTTGTTTTTTAACGATAATGAGTCGAAATGAAGGAGAAAAGTTACAAACAATGTTCATGTCATCGGGTTGTATTTCCCTGAAATTCCGCCAAAACAAATATAAATGTCATGTTGATAGGGCCTATAGAAGTACTAATAAATGATGATAATATTATCGTTGTAATATTGCTCTGAGTCGTTGAAATGTAAAAAGTGACGTAATTTCATTGGATTAGATCACGTGAGCGGAACTGTTATTGTTATGATCTAACTGAAAATAATACAAATGAAAAGAAACAATGACAATATATTTAAAGTAAACTTTTTCCCAGCATATTATTAGTCGATCCAAAATCCAATATCCAATTTACTTTTTATTCCATTTAACTCTGATGTTATTAATAAATTTGAATTCACCACAAGGACCTGGGGGTCCGTCTGCTTCATCAGAAGTGTTCAAACTAATCGGTTATCTGCTGAGAGATTTTACAAGAGATGTGGAAAGAGCACTCGGAGCTTAAACCAAACGAGGAAAATTTCGTTAAAATGCTGCAAGAGCCGGGCCCTTCCTTTTGTCTGCGATTGTACCCATTTCCTTTACGCGCTCAAAAGGAAACCCGTCTTACTTTCCATAAAACGGTTTCTATTAACATAAATATTCTAATATCAGCTGGGAGGTCACGAGTACACATTCTCAATTATTGTTTCCCGCCAAGGTACGATTGAATATTTTTACGTCTGGTGAGATCAGCCAAAATATATCGCTGTTTGAAGTACATTTGAATGCATAGCCGTAGCGGGGAATCTTAAAACGAAAAAACAAAAGCCCGAACGTCGAGAACAAATAAATAATATTTATTTCGCCACATATATCCTCTGGGGCTGCAGATATTTCCAATAATAAAAAAAAAAACACAGAAACTCCTAGTTGCCGATGCAAAAGCGCTGTATCCTTATGGGCATCCAGGCGAGGAAGGATAGTCATAAATAAGTTCCCGAACTCTCCGCGTACCAGGGCACTAGGCCAAGAGGATGGAATTTTACAAGCGTTTTGAAATACGATGAACACTTACGCGCCATAACAACAAATTCCAAATTGGACAGCCCAGAACCGGCGTAATCGGCCCAACACAGATTTATACCAAACCCGAATGCTGACCCTAATCTTCCCGACAGACACTCCAGATAAAAAAAAATGACATTAACTGTGGAAGAATTCAATTGAAGCCACTGGTCTCGCCAGGGTTAACCCCAGCGTTGCGGGACGAGCATCCTCTGCAGCAGCTTCACCGTAACGATGGGTAAATAATGCCCCAGCAATTTAAAACAATAACGCCGTCGCTAATAAAATTCGCCCCCGAAATCCTTAATTAACCCAAAGCACGAACAATTTGTATCGCCTAATCGGCTTTCACTTCGGCTGCGAACTTCGCAATATTAAAATTTGAGCAACCCACGCTGCGGTGGACGACCATAATTTTGTTTCAACACAAAGTTATCGTAGGTGATGAGACGTGATGTTTTCTTTACGACCCTCAGCGAAGCGAAAAATTGGTAACGTGGGAATCACCGACGTCTTCACGGTCGAACGAAGTTCGACGAAACAAAAAAATCCGGCCACAGCTCTTCAGTTTATGCAAAAACTAAAAAGCCTCCGGGAATATTAAACGACTGTCTTCTTCGGCGCGAGCTGAACTCGCCTCACCTCAACTTCAAAAGGTATTACTCTGCTTGTAAAATATTTAAACACTATCGAAAATATTTTAATATTGATAAGGTCGCCAGTTTCATTTTTAAAAGCTAGTTGGTTTGAAAAAAGTTGGGACATTCAATAAAGAACCTAGTGTGAGAAAGAAAAACATGCTTGCCAACTTCAAAGATCCGATGTTGACAGGGAATTTTATATTAAGGGAGAAAGCAACGATTCAAAATTGTTCTCCCGTTATTTATTGCTCAAGTGACCTATACACTGCCAATGCTTTGCTATGCAAAACATAGTTTTTCTCACAAGCCTCTTACTTTGACCCTTCTCACTTCAGAACTGGAACAAACGTATAGAACTATTTATTTTTAAAAATACATGCACGTCAAAACATGACAAAATTCTTAATTCATTTCTATCGACAGAATATCATTTTAAAAATACCAACCCTAACAGTCAGATTTATTAATTTCCAGAAAAATAAAATTTTGGTCTTGACAGTCAAAAATGCATATACAGTGTTATTCACGTG
>QDEB01126716.1:0-10565 GCA_004193795.1 Asbolus verrucosus | reverse complement strand
TATCTGTCACAGATTGGAAGCTAATAACTCAGGCGCTAAATAACCGATTTTGATTCTCTTTCTTCTGCCTCTTTCTTTGCCTCCATTCGATATTTGTAACAAACTGACAAAATTTCATCGTTTTATCTTAATTAATAATGAAGGGCTGTGCGCCCCCCGCAATCCTATGAACTATATTACCCATTAACGAACTTAGATCTACGAATATGACAAAGAATCCGTACACAAAATTTGAACTCGATAGGTCAAAGCGTTCTCACGCTATCGACGTGATATCCTAGAGGACCAGGGAGCGAGCGGCGAGCGAGCGAGCGAGTGACATGGACAAGATCAATAGCGCTCCTTGCTAATGCTCGGGCGCTAAAATTACAAAAAGAAGTAAAAGGGCGAGGCCTAACTCAAGCCAAAAAAAGTTTCACAACTACATTTAGATATAAAATTATTATTAACATCAAAATAATAAAAAAGAGATAGAATGAATTTTAATAATACACACAGTGATTCAACGTTTGAAGTTGTTAGTTACAATGCAATTAAATTAATGAAAAAACACTAATTAAAGAAACATATAGACCGGAAAAACCTTTCCATGGCTCATTCTATGGTTCATATATGTAGGAATTGATTTTATGCAATAATTAACACTACAAAGTGAAAAAAGTTTATTTTGGAACATTCTACTAACAATAACAAATGATAACTGACGTCTATGTAAAACTACAGGTCATCATAAATGTTTGTGGTCAAAGGCAGCTGTAAAAACAAATATAAATAGTCTTGTGGGCGCTGTATAATCATAATGATTCGAATTGTTTATTTTTGACATAAGAACATTATGTTGGATTGGAAGTTATGTAAAAAAACATTCTTTAAATTATTATTTAAACAAAATGGTGCATATTACTTAAAAGACAGATTTTTTATAACATTGTAATAAAGTAAGTGGGGAAGTAAATGAATACATGTAGTTTAAACTTGCACTAGTAACAATTTAGTGATCAATGCAGCCAACAGTCAAAAACACTTTTTCCTATAATTAAAATTTTTTAGTAAAAATTGATGATTATTCATACAGAGCGGCAATATTTTCTAATCAATTCACAGCCACCTTTAACTACAAACATTTATGATGATCCGATATAAATACATAATATAGTCGTGTACGGTTTTAATGAACAAAGATTACGAATACAGATACGACTGTGTAGCTGAAATAATTATTAATTTATTATACATTCTTTATGTACGTATTTACTACAAGTTTACACCCGAAAATGTAGCTGAAAATAACAGTGCAATTCTATATTTCTAATACTAACTGTTAATATACCCAGTGTATTTGTAATAAACATATAAGAAATCTTGTTAGATCGTCGATTTTGCTACTCCAAATCAAATAATTTGTCAAAAAACAAAATTTCGAAAATCTTAGAACCAGCAGGAAGCTTGAAAGCCGATTGTTTTATATATACTGAATAACAATAATCACTTTTTCCGCTGCTTTGATTTCCAGTACATTAACAATTAGCCCAAGCAGACTAGAACTCGACGAAAATGTATTTATTCAAATGCAAAAGGTGGGACTTTTGCGTATTTGTAACAGAGTTCAAAAACATTAAAATCAAACCATGTTACAGCGCTAAAGTTGGAAAATTTAACCCCCGGCAAGGTACTTAGTTTCCGCATTGGAAAAGATAGTTATAGTAAATAATGAAGGTGCATTAATTGATTGACAAATATTGATGTACAAATATTAAGTCGTAGGATGTTAAAATTGTTGTTGCATTAATACAAAAGTATCACATTAAAACTGGTGCTTTAACATTGTATTTTTAGATGTTAAAAATTGCAATTATTTGAAAAATTAATTAAGTTTCTTACTGTTAATACTTCTTTTTAATTATTTACTATTCCTTAAATTATAGAGAGCTGTAGCGTATGAATAAGCTGCTTTCCTAGTCTGAAAGTAGTATAATTTACTCACAACCTAAGAAAATGTAATATGAAAAGTTTAACATTTTACTTACAGCAAGAATTAATTGATGATCCAGTGTAATTCCTGCGAAGGAAAACTTGATAGGTTCCAAACAGTTGTTCATGAAAATTAATAAAGCTTTTCTGTTTTTGATGTTCCAAATGTACCAAGGAGACCCCATTAGCATAGTATGAATACAACCGGTCTAAAGTAGTAAAAAAATGTAATCTTTGTATCATTAGTTATATTACTACCTCATCAATAAGTAACTGGCCCGCTGCACAATACATGTAGCCCATAAATTCAACAATAACGATAGCACAAATTAGACGTATTTTCAAAATATTACTTGCATCTACACCACACTGGAAAATAAAATTTTTTACCAAGTATTTGCATTTACATAATCACACTAAATTACGTTTAAGATGAAACACAATAAACCCACAATAGTTAGAACACCCAAGAAGACGAGAATCACCATAACCGGTTGCACTATCTCAAAAATTGTTCTGATAAACCTGCAAAAATAAAATTTGTTATAAAATACATAATTTAGCAGCAGTTTCGCACCGTTTCAGAATAACATGATGTTCAATATACAAGCATAATCTTTCATACATTGTATCTTGATAGTCAAAATCATGTATTTTAACACATTCATCGATCTCATCGTAATCGGCAGATATTTGAGAAATTTTTTCACTGATGAGGAAAATCTGCATCTGTATATGTAGTATGGCGTAGACCAAAACCCAAGGAAACCAAATAGAATTATATCCCACCATTGGTAATGTGGCCCAAAAAATGAACAACGGAATTCTCGCCCAAGGACCGAAATAGTCCTCGAAAACTCTAACACCAAGGAACCATTCGTCGTGACCCCCAAATTGAGGCAGCAACAAAATAATTGCAAGTGCAAGAAATGCGAAATGGAGATAACTAAAATTGTTGACTTTCTTGGCCCTTTCTGCAATTTTTCCTCGTGCTTTATGCCCAGCGCTGTCAATAGACCAATAATGTTTTTCCTGTTCCGCAAGTAATTTTCGTATATCTCGTTCCAAAATCATCGAACATAGAATAGATGTTAGTACCTAAAACACAGAAATATGCTCATTTAAAAGAATTGTTACAAAATCGAGGCAACGTTACTTACGTAAACTGTAAATGACATAACGCAACCGTATCTCACGAATAGGTCCAGACTGAAGTTGTTAATTATGAAATTAACTTGCAATAGGAATGCAGCCGAATGAAAAACAAGAATAAATCCATTCATTACTTTTGCAAATTGGCTGTAACCAAATTCTAGGAACAATTTCTTCAGAACGATGAAAGGGTCGATGAAGTCTAAATGTCAAAAATTGAAAACGTGAAATCAAAAGAACATCTTCAAAAACATACCGGTAAAGTGAATTGCCTGCTCATAATTTATCTCTTCCATTTCAGCAGGAGTCTACTTCTGCACTGACGGTCTAACCTTAAAACTTGTAAATAATTTAAAAACTGAAGGAACTGTTGTCATTAGATACAATGTCGATTATTTATTTAATTTCAGAAAGTAGTTAGCTTACCGTTTTAAATTGCTGAAGTTTTTTAAAGTCATTAAAATAAAAAAAAACTGAACAAACTCCGATTATTAGCGCCAGTGCCACCAAAGAATCAAGAAAAAAGTATTAAAAGCTATACCGAAATTAATTTCGAAAGTTTTGAACAGAAATTCTCATAATGACAATGGTCATTTGGATCTATAGCATAATTTTCTCGTCTGAAATATAAATGTAGTTTCCCCACCACTACTACATTATTGTCGCTTGGTTACCGAACAGTCTGTATGTATTGTCAATATTGTTGTGGCGTATATAATTTGACATAATACATATAAGATGTTATCACAATTTCGATTAAGCGGCAAAACGGTCCATATCGGCAAAAAGATGAGCGGCACGTTCATCAATTAACGAGCACCGACTGATGCCGAGAGAAATTGGAGTTCTTGGTGCGAACAGCGATTTTAGCGCACGAGCATTAGCAAGAGCCTAAGTTATTAGCTTTCAAAATTTTTAGATTTATAAACATTGGGGATTTCTATATTTTTCCAAATTCAATTACAAACTTCCCTATATAATTCGAATTGTCATTTCACATGAAAATACGTGCAAAATAATGCGAGTGCGTTATTAGGTGCAGATTTTGCACCCAGATTAAATAAATTAAATCAATTTCAAAGATCCACACAAATCAAAGATCCACCGAGTTTAAAGATCCACAGGCTCCGACTTCCAGGTTTTTTATATTCACCAACTACAAACAATACAAAATCGAATTGAACACTGATATAAAAAATGTCAATAACTTTCCGTAACGGAATTCTTTCGAATAGCAATTTTTCAACCTAAAACTCCCAAGTGACAAGTTTCTAGTACTTTCTACAGAAACCCGTAAATAACGCTACCGTTGCCGTGTGAAGGGCCTTCATGCCAGACGAGTTAGTTTCTCAGGAGTTCAGTGGTGAGAGACGAAACAGCATTAAGGGAGAGTCAAATTAGGGGATTTCGACATCGGAAAATATGTTCGGAGTCTCAGCACTTCAACTGTTATAGACCAAAAGTTATAGAAAGAAGTACGTATACCTATGTATAGAGGCGACTTTTATTTTTTGATTTCCAGGTGACATATTTGCTTTTCAAACTGAAACGTACATTTTTGAAAATAACTATAAAAATAGAAATTTTTCGTATCGATTGATAACAAAAACTTTATTTACTTCAGTAACAAAAATTCTAATCATCTTGTATTTACAGCCTTTTGCATGTGAATTATATACTGTTTTATAGTTAATGATTTCTTTTGCCTCTTTAAATTCAGTGTTGTTTTATATTTGTTGAGATTAGACTTGTTGTAGAGTTTATTGATGTACAAACCACTGACAATTTACAGAATGTTGTATTGGTAAAGAAAAAAGTGGAAAATATGACAAATCAAATAAAACATTATTAATGAAATCATAAAATTTTTTCACTCAGTACAAAACCACATAATCCGAATAAATGACAGATTGATCTGTTTAAACGCTCGCCGAGAAAGAAAGATCTGTCAGTACAAGTCATCGCTAAAAAGTTGTATAATCAAAATCGTAAAATTACCCGGATTTAGTCCCCTAAAATGTAGCTGGTTTGTAATAATGTTTCTAATGCAATAATGTTACGGGCCTGAACTTGATGTATAATCTAAGAGTCGTGTTCCGCGTTGTAAACTTAATATGAAAACATGACGGAGTACCAAAATTGCTTGTTTAACAACTGGCCTACGGCTATGGTGTAAATATGGGAAATTTATGTGTGATGCCTTTAAAAAATTACAAAATGAAATTCAGTCTGAACATAATCATGACGGTCTGTCTTTCTAATCCTAATAAAGAGATTAATTTCTGTTAATTCCTTTGGTTTCGGACTTTCCCAGCGAGATTATCGGATCTCATCTTCTTCGACTTTTGCTCCAAGTCCGACCGAACATTTTTCTCACATAATTCCGGTCCTCGTTTCTCTAAACATAAACGAGAGCTTTAATGCCTGTTTGTTTGCATTTTAAGCAAAATTTCAGCGCTTTTACACTCAACAACCCAATTAATTCGGTTCATTATTGTGTAGTTTGTGCAGGTAACTTACAAATTGAGATTTTATCCGTTTAAACAATGAAATGTTGCGGAGTTTTGTTTCTACGGCGAATTTATAGCGGCGCTTGTCATAAATGTAGCTTTCAATGGTGTTTATCTCCAATCGGCACAAACAAAGCATCAGAATTGGGGAGCTTACAACCACTAAAAGCTATCTATATTATAGATCTTGAGATGAGCCTAGTACGCACAACATCACCCAGCGGCCTTAATGCGGCTTTAAAGTGTATTATACCCCTTCGCCGCTGATATACTTTTGCCATTTGTCTACCTCCATGTAATAATTTATGGAAAAGCATAGTGTCCAGAAAATGGCGATAAATAATGACAAATTAAACAGTGTTCCTGTTTTCCCATTCACAGATTATTCAAAAAAAGCGCTTTATTTCTTATTTCCAAAGTCATTGTAAGCTATAAGTTATCCAAGTAAAATGTAATGAGATTCAAGACACCTTATTTAAAGAAAATATTAATAAAAGTTTTTAATGACAGGAATTCATGGAATAGATTGGTGTTGGGTCTTTAGATGCACTGAGCCCTAAAAATTTCGGAGTTTGAGAACTATCGGCATATTTCGATAAAAATTTAAATTGTAAATTAACTAGATTAAACCAATTATCCCAAAATTTCCAAATGTCAAAGAATATTTTTCAAAGAGAATCAAGCCGAACCCAAACACAATTTACATAAACGGACCGAATCCGAATTTCAATATTCCGCCCCCATTTAAATATACGGCTCTTCATACTTGTTACAAACGGCGAATTTTATGTGTTCTGTACGGCACTGCGATGCAAACTTTGGCCCATTTATTCGCATAACGAAAATCCATTTGTTACCGCATCGGCATCCAACTTGACACCCAATTCTGAAGCGTTTAGAAAAATAGGGCCTTATTCCCCACTCGAATGATTTGTTGCTAAGTTTTTTGATCGATAACGTATATGAAGACGGCTTGATAGATTGCCTCTTTGTGTTTACAAAATTCTTCTTGTTTTTGCACGCCCGCAAACACGTAAAAACCAGCATGCAACCCAACACGTTTCAAGCTCGAAACAGAGACTTCGCCATTGTTAGCCCAATTAGATTGACACTTGAAGCTATTCTGCGTGGGTAGATAGGGTAAGCGAAATTAAATGAAAAGAAAATAATGATAGTAGTGGAAGCGCTAAAGCAACTAATTTTATGGGCGGTTTTATTATTTATTGGAACATCAAACGTTCATTGGTGGCGGTCAGTGAGGAATAATAATTTAATGTCAAAGCATAAACGAGTTTTTAATTGCTTATGTGGGCATAAACGCACGATAATCTCATATGGCACATAATGTTGTAGACAATATAGAATGAAACTCGAAATCATGAATTCATATATAATCGGATAAGTATGACGTTGATAAATATAAACAAAAAATACAATTTTCGAAAACCTTAACACTCATGCTTATAGGTCCTCCCGAAAGTACCGGAAACGTGAATCAAAACGTGATAGAACTTATCAAAAGGAAAAAAATTCGTAGAATTTTTTAAATCTCAATAAAAATGAGAACTTAACGTATAAAACAATAATAACGTATGAAACCAAAGTTTTCGGAAAAATTTGAGATTAATGGAAGATATTAAACCAAAATTGCCTCAGATTGAAGACAATGGCCCCCTTTCAGTAGTTTATTGTTGTTCCTTATTTTTAAAGACCCCCATAATTGCATAACTGGATTTCATCAAAGTTTCTTTAAGTTTAATTTTTTGAAGTTTATATTTTTCCGATTCGTTCCGTACGTTACTGACGTATACCTCCAAATTTCAATTTTCTGTTGGTGCTGACGCTATCAAACCTTGTCAAAGAGACTAATGAAAGCATACATGCAAAAACATTATTTGGTGGATTTGGCCCCATCATAAAAATGGGAAACACGTAGTCTTTGAAACTTCTAATTTAAACTGTCCAATGTATTATTTCAACACAAAATGAGTTATCTGTAGAAGCGAAATGGAAAGAGAGAAGATTGAATTGTAAAAAATTTGGGGCGCAGCTCCCCTTAGTTTCCATGTCGTGTTAGTAATTGACATTCCCCAAATGACTTTAATGTCGTTGGTGATAATCAGCAGAAGCAAATCTAATTAAAAATTAACGGTAATTCCAAAGACAGAACGCGATTTAACCACTTAATAGCGAATCTGTCAGATTCCTATGTAAATGCTTCAACTGATTTGATTTATTACGATTACAGTAAAATTTAATGTACGGAACCTCTGTTTCCCCATCGGGACATATAAGTCTCGTCCAATTACATAGTTGTAAAACTGTACTGGCATCATATCCAAATTTAATTTGCGAATCGATCTCCTAAACTAAAAATAATAAAGTTTGGTAATATAATGATGGTAAGTTTTAAACAGAAAATATTTAGAAGCCGAGCAATTTTTCCCCTTGGCGAAAAGAGGGTGCGAGGTTCGATTAAGAACGGTTAGATAAAAGATAATTTGATTTAGTTTCGTAGTTGTTCAGTTTGAAGTAAATTTCAAATAACACGACAGATTCGAAAGAGTTTCTGATCGATGGTGGCGGAAAGCGGCGAAGAGAATTGGGCCCTCATCGATTACGTGATTGTTATTTCTAATCACGTATTTAATACGATTTGGAATTCGAGAATTGAAACCAGTGAGTGCCAGGAATTAAATGACAACAATTTAGGAGGTGACATATTGAGACGTTACAAAACGTTTTGTTTACTTGCGCATTTCGAGGTGAGAGGTTACTTCATATTTGCCATGTTCACGGCTTGAGATATAAAGAATATATTCGAATATCTATAAAAATCTAATGGCTTTTACCATTGGATGTCAAATTTTTAATGAATTTTATTAACACTGGGCATATGCGAGGTTCTTTAATGGTTTTTAACATGTCACTGTCTGGCTTTTTTTACTTAGATTATCCATCATGTCTCTTGAAAGCGAAGTGGTTTAAAGTATCGGAATATTTTACCTATACTCATATCTTTTCGAAGATAGGCATTACCCGCTTAAGGAAATCTGCTGTTGAGATATGATAAAAAAGAGAATTACTATTTTTTGTCTATGTAGGCTTTGATTAGAAAAAAAGTAAAAAATTGAAATAAACATTACTTAAACTTCGCTTATAAAAAGCTTAAATTGTACAATAATTGTATCTCAGTTAAAATATGTTCTTTTAAAGGATAACAATAAAATCAAAATATGGAATCATGATTCTTCCCTAATGTCGATATGCTGGGACTCTGAATAAAACTACCCTTCCTCCCTTTATTGCATTAAAGATTTCAAACATCAATCTTACTTTATTGTATTTAAAATTACTGAATTACAATATAGTTTTTATAGTTTTTCCAATGCTAAATAGTTGTTAGTGTTCATTCTTAAATAGTTATTAGTGTTATCAATATTATCTTCACCCGTTTGCTAAAAAATTCCTAGCGCTGCCATTGATGTTCTTTATTCAAATTATTATTTTATTTATACAAATTACTTCAGTAAAGGGGGGTCCAATCAATCAAAAATTGTAAAAATTGACATTCATATAGTTGAGGTGACAAAGAAAACAACGATTTTTGATCCACTGTTATATTCTTTAATGAAACATTATTCAAATTATCTCACAATGGATTCGTTCTTGTTTACAAATCTCGTCATTATCCAGTAATGATCGTTTTGCTGTGAATATAGAATCAACAATTTCTTTAAACTGATGCTGAATGGTTTAATGCATTTTGGTAATTTTCTTGATAACTCAAAAATTGTACAAATTGAAATGTCAAAAATTCCCCGTTTCAAAGTATAAACATTTTAGTGGCTTTCACTTTCAATCGCCCATTGTGTACAATTGTTGTTGGAGATTTCCATGTTGAAAAGATGTAGTATTTGTAGCGTTCCATGCGAATGACATTTATTCCCACAATTTCGTTTATGTTGCAAGCAAGGAAAGTTTTAAAAAGTAATTAAATTCTTTTGCGATACAAGAGGAAACTTTTATATATCAATTTTCCATCTAGGTGTATTAAAACTTTAAATTCTCATTATCCAGTCATGAAAAGTGTCTTCGTCGAGCCTACCAAATGTGAATAATATATTCAACGTAACATATTCAAATTTTAGTGCTGTGCTATTAGAAATTGAATAAAAAATTTCGGATAAAAAGGAAAAATTTTTATTTTCTCTGCTGAAACGAATTACCCTATACAGTGAATTTTTTTATCAATGAACCATAGGGATGTAGATGGTACAAACTTCATCTCGTGTTTATGGTTTTTCTACTGCGAATTTTAAAATGATTTTTGGCACACCTTTTGCTTGCATACATATTCTAATAATTTTTTCAAATGTAATAAATGTATTAACTAAAAAAAAAGATCGATAATCTTAACCCATTTTTAAATTTCATTAGTTGGTGTCTGAAGATTTTACACAAAGTGTATGCTTAGCAATTGAAGAGGAAGCTTCCAGTAGTATGACAAAATTATCAAATCGGTTCCAAACTTCGAGAAGTAGCTGAAACTAAGCACAAAAGCAAGAGAAATTCAAAAGCTNNAAACAAAAATCCAAATGTTCAAAATCGAATTCTATTTTCTGACGAAAAAACATTTTATCCCAACGGAATCGTCAACAATCAAAATGCTAGAATATGGGGGCGGGAAAGAATCCGTATATTTGCCAAAAAACACACGCAATGGCCGCAGAAGGTGAACTTACGGGCAGGAATTCTATAACTCCATGTTATTGGACTATTTGTGATAGATGGGTCATTAAATGGCACCAACTGCAATTGTTAAATCATAAAATTCTTCCTGCTGTAGGGAGAATTGCAATAAATGGCAGAATAATCTTCCAATAAGATGGGGCTCCTCTACACCTCCACACAATAGTCAAGAAATTACCC
>QDEB01126712.1:0-18829 GCA_004193795.1 Asbolus verrucosus | reverse complement strand
AAACCACCACCAACTCAACCGCCCTATAAACCACCAACTCAGCCACCTTACAGGCCACCTCCATCCACAATAAAACAACTGCCATCTACAAAACCAACACTACCACCAAGACCCCCTGCAACAACTTCACGTTTACCTGCAACTTATTTACCTCCGGCAACAATAAAAACTGCTCCACCTCTTATTAACATACCATCTACAACACCCAGACCGCCAGTAACTACGTCAACGCCAAAATATTCACCGCCACCACCACCGAAACAACCACCAGCACCTCTACCGTCTCCACCACCATCACCACCAAAACGACCACCACCGCCTCCACCTCCACCGCCGCCACGACCTCCATCACCACCTACAACACCAAGACCTCTATTTCCATCAGTAACTACCTCCGCACCAATATATATACCACCTTCAACGACTAAAAGATATATTCCTCCACCTCCACCCCCATCACCACCAAAACGACCACCACCACCCCCACCTCCATCACCACCAAAACGACCAACACCACCCCCACCCCCATCACCACCAAAACAACCTCCACCACCCCCACCTCCATCACCACCACAACGACCACCACCACCACAACGGCCACCGTCTCCTTCATTACCACCATTCCCATCACTACCCAAATTAAAACCACATCCAACCACGACAATTGATGACAGACAATACTTGCCGCCAAAGTCCGAAGGATACTTTTACCCAAAACCGGCTGTACCCTTTGTATTTTAAAAACAACAAATAATTGCAAGAAGAACAAAAATGACAAGTACGTATATGAATTTTTTTCTTATAATTGTATTGTGAATAATCATAATCTATTTGTGTTCAGAACTAATAACAGTTTTACAAGTTATGACACGTGGGTTGCAAAATTTTGGTTTCAAACAATGAACTTTTTTTTAGTTGTTTATTGTTTAAATAAGATTTATGTAACACGTTCATGTATGATACATTCCATAAATTGTACAAACTTAATATCGTCAATATTTTATTTCAAATTAAATATGTACCAGGCAAAAATCTAAATATTAAAAAGTGCATTTTTCGACTGATAATTCATTTCAATGGTTCATTACAGAATGACCATCGAATACTATTGTAATGTATTTCTGAAATGTTGCAAAACATTCCGGTCTTAATTGTCACACACTAGGTGCCATCAGTCGAATGATGTCCGTTAAAAAAATATTTTATTACATTACTTTTTTTCATGAAATCTTTTTTTCTTTTTAGATCAAGATGTTAAAAAGTTAAGTATCTATAATAGTCTTCACTGTAATGTACCTGCACACTTACAAGACGGATTACCTTACATAACTACATCGCATGTCAAACAACGCTATGTGATTTAGTATCATCATTTGAAATACACTGAAATTTATTAACACACTTTTGGCATTGGGTTAAAAGAATGAAATGAAAGACGTTCATTAATAGATTTCATTGGCAAATGTATATTTTAAATAACTTTTTATCTGATCCCGCGTTACAAGTAAACTATAGGCCTTGATAAAAAAAAATTTTTAGTTTTAAATGACAATAAACAAATGTCGCCAATGAAGTTTACCGGTTTTTGCATATACTGTGCTATACCGTGTATAGCAAAATATATAAATATTTATGTAATAATAAATATTTTATGTTACCTTAAATAAAGGATCTTATCTTTAATATTTTTCAAACGTGAGCATACATTTTGGAAACTAATTAAGAACAACTCTAAAAATTTTACTTTTGCACTAACCTGATAATTAACAAAGAAAATGTTGTTTAATATGGATTAGTTTTCAAAATTTATACGTCATATATTTCGGACATTGCTTGAATATTTTTTAATATTGTCAAGACTTACTGTACTGAAGGAAGTTGCTGTACCTATAATAGAAATAATAGCAAATTAAAAAAATAAATTTGATTTGTTACTATTTATATCAAATATATATTTTTTATTATAAATAAGTAATTGTTTATTGTTTATCATTCCTAGTTTTCTTTTTCTTTTTCTAAAAATCGGATTAATTCTTGGACTTTCTTCTCTAGTTCCTCTCCAGCCAAAACTTCAGTAGGCGATCGACCCTCGTCAGTGGCTTTTTTAAATATACGTTTAGAAGTTTCCCAGCAAAGAATATTTACTTTGACTTTATGAATTAATTCTTTCGCTTGTGTAAAAAAAACGCCCAAAATTCTAAAAAGTGTTTGAAGCCAGCTTAAATAATTATATTTGAAATAATTGTGAATAACTTACTTAAAGGCAGGCAAACAAATATCTTTCAGAAACTGAATTTGTAAGTCTGGTATGGAAATTTGATCTTTGTTGGTTGTTAGGATGGGTTCTTTTTCCTTATTTTTCTCTGAACCACTCAATGTAAAAAATTCTTCGAATATGTCTTGTGTCACTTTTTTAATAACTGGCCAGTCCTAAAAATTAAATTTGTGGTTTATTTTAAGCATCGATATAATTTAAGTACACACTTTTGTTTGATCTGCGAAATTTGCACATGTCATCAGAAGACTAGCAAGGACATATCGATGTTCGGCATTATCTTTGTCATAACCCTCCTGTTAAATTACAAAAAATTATTACCACTACAACAATCTTTTTTAATTTCAAAATTAAACCTAATAAAGTGATTTTCTAACAATATGGGACGACTTACTTGTGTCATAATATATTGTTTCTTATAAAACTTAAAATGAGTGGCCACGTCTGTAGCAAGGATCAAATCTTTCATCAAATTCAAACACAGATTGTAATTTTGCCGGTCAAGGGGTTCCAGAAAATTGCAATTCTGAAATTATTTTTTTATCATGAAAAGACTAGTTACATCTTATTCATACCTCCGCATTAAGTATACTGAAGGCTAGTGACACATGATGCCTTTCCATAACTGATCCTTGACTAGAATATAAACTGGCCAAAACACTATAGCACCGTTCTTGAAATGGATTGTTTATCCCCCTGTGATCTATATCGTGGCACAAACATGATATAAAATAAGCTAGTGCTTCTAGATTTCTAAAATATTAAACAGAAGTAATGATAACGTTTGAAGTTTAAATTTTACGAGATATATCCTTGTTCCACCAGCTGGAATTTTTTCAAACATAAATATGCAAAATGAGTAACAGAAAATGCATGCTTCCAGTTGTGATAAGGAACGTCACGATAGTTCTTTTGCACCAACATTATGAATCTTGCTAGAATATCCTTTTTTATGGAAAAATATGAAAAAAATCCTAAATCTTCACACATTAAAAGAACTAAGCACACTGTTTCCGTTGGGATAATTTCCCGAGAAGAGAAATTAAATTGGTCAAACTCTGGATACATATGTATGAAAGGACAATTCGTTTTCTTCAAAACATCTTCATCGTCCACCTGTTTAAAACAAAAGTAATTCGTAACATCCACTCTTGCAGCTTATGCAGTGTCCGCTAAAAGGTCTGTACCATATGCAAAAATTTGTTTGATTTTTGTTTCACCCACAAATTACATCATTTTTTTAGGGAGACTAGTTATTTTTACCAAAATTAACTTATTTTTTGAAAAATCGTAACGCAATCTTGGTGTATTTAAAATTTTTTGAAACCTCAGTTTCATTAATTGTGTCAACAGTTTGCCATACGGTGGACCTTTTGGTGCAGACTGTATATAATCAAAAATAAAGTTACAAGAAAATAAATTTTCTATTGCAATATATCACTTACTTTTACGTTATAAATCATTACTTCGTTAGCTAATTTGCTCCTGATGTGAGCTTCTCTAGCTTTTTTATATATTAGGCTATGCATCACTGATAAACCGCAATAGACGCCAAAGAGCTTAACAACTTCTTCGTCAAAACGATTGAAATTGCCGTTTCTCTTGTTACATAGTTGGATGACGCCGATTACACCATTTTCGTCTACCATAGGAAAACACAAGACATTCCTGGTTTTAACCCCTTCAATCTCGTCCACGTTTTTATCAAATAAAGGATGATCATAAGGATTTTCGATATTTAAAAGTTGTCCTGTAGTTGCTACGTATCCTACAAAAGTTTGTAATTAACAGAACGTTTGTCTGTCCTGAATCGTTTACCAGCAATATTTTGGTCCCTCGCAAGTTTCACTTTGGTGTTAATTTTAGTGCACGAAGTGACGTCAAAAACTTTTTTGGCGAATTGCACCTGATCGGGATTTAGCAAAAACAGCGAACATCTCTGTGCATTGGTCAATTTTTTGGCCTCGGACAATATTTCTTTAAACAAGTTATTCACGTCTTCTAAATGCGCAAATAACTTCCTAGCGATTGACAACAGCGACTGCTTCTGTAATCTCCGTCGCTCTTCGTCTTCTCCAGCCATTGTGTTCAATAAGAGCGTTTGACAATATCTGAAGAGTTCGCCAGCTAACTTTATCAGATAACTTTCATCTTTACTGCTGTCAACGAAGCACGTCAGTAATATTGGTTGTAGATTTTGAGTAGCACAAGGGAAATCTGTTCAAGAACAAACAACAATCTCATTTCCTCACTGTAAGAACTTCACTCACATTTGTGTCTTCTGTTTAAAACCGGAACTGAAATTATCTGAGGTGCTGAATCTGAACAAATCTTGTTGAATATTGTTGCAAGTTGAGGGTCTAAACTATCATCGCAGTTTAAAGCTTTATTTTCGTATTGCACCAGAAGGTTGATGACGTTTGTAGCAACAGGAAAGTACAATGCTGTTTCGAGTTCTTTCGTACCAATTGCTTGAACCACCGCTTCTTCGGTTGTGGGTAACAAATGTACCAAAAATGCTGATTTACAACAGCCTTCTTTCATTAACTAAAAATAAAAATTAGACCTAGCCTCAACCTCGATGTCATAATATACGTAGCTGTTGATTTTAACTTCCAGTGCCTTACTAGAGTCGTCCGTGAGTTCTTCACATAATTTTAGTATTTTCGCTGGATTTGAGACTATCAGTTTTAATGAAGGTATCTGTTCAACTTCATTTTCTCTTTTAATGACTTTTTTGCAATACGGAGGTGGTACAAAAAGTTTCAGTTTCAATTGTTCTGATGTAGATGTAAATGACTCCATAAGTTGATAGATTATGACTTTATACACTAATAATTTTGGTACGACGCAATTTTGTGGATGATTTTATGATGACACGAAACTGAATGACTTACATCACTCACACTGTCATGGAAACAGAAATATAAATAAAAAAAGTGGGCAACATAAAGCAAGTAACGTTTCATTTTCAATATTCTCTCACTTTATTTTTGTTCTTCATTCTTATAGCCACAAATAATAAACAAAATGAGCCAATAATATTTTTTCTCCGCTTACAGTGCATCAAAAAATAAGTTACAATTAAAAATAACAATTTATTATTTAATTGATGTAAAAATACAAAAATGGCAATTTTCCTAAATTGGGGTTTTAGCCTTAAGCTTGAAAAATATCAGATGTCTCTGTGAGACAGTGACAACCACAACCCGACGGGCATACATCTCGTTTTTCAAACCATTGCTTGAGATGTTTTGTATGTCCTCCGTGTCCGCAAACGATACAACAGTTTGCCGACCCTCTAACAGACAGATGACAAATTATACAATTAAGAGAAAATCTTTTACAAATACTGCAACTACAGTGTCTAGCTGGTTTCAGGCAATTTTTGCAATCTGTTAAAAATTCAACCCCTCGGTGAGACTCCGAAGGTCTGCACATGTATTTAAGGACTTCGGCACGGTTATACAACAGACCCCAGCGATGTAATATTTCAGCGTAAGACAATTTGAAGTATTCATATAAAGATTTGGATCCATTTTTGTGCAGAACGGATTTTTCGTTATCATTCAGACGAAGATTATCCAACGAAGTCGACCTCATCGTTTTCAGGGACGGGAAAACCCAGTCGTCAGTTGATATTTCAGTTGGTACGATTGTGTGATAAGGTGAACCACCGGCCTAAAAAATCGATTTTTTGAATTATGGTTGGTGGTAATAGCAGCAGGTCTTACTCCATGAAGAATTGATTTTAAAGATGACTGTTGGAAGTGATTGTTTTGATTTTTGCCAAATATACACGATAACATTGCAGCCATCTGGATGTCTGAATGGGCTGCGTAATGTGAAATCCTAAAACACAGTTACAAAGGAAGTAGTTGACTATACTTCAGAGTTACTTACAAAGCGTCTGAAATTTTGTTTCCAAAAGGATGATTCGCCCATAAGCCATCTTTAGTTTGCGAACATTCGATGAGTTCTGCCAAAGTCCACGCCTGAACCAAATCCCACCGTCCCACTACAGCCGCTGTTGCGGCGTTATGTTTACAAATAGTTGCTATGTCTCCATCTAAAATATATTCTTCAGCTAACTGCCTGCTGGTTAACAACAATCCGGAAACATCGTACACATGGACCATAGTTTTGGCAACATTTTTCGAGCTTGAATGCTTAATTCTATAACGATGCTTCTGATGGTAGTAAGCGGAAACCGTCATGTGATCGGTTGATCGTTTTGTAAAAATGCTTTCTAAAGCGGAAAGAGCTCTCGGAGTACTGGATTCCGTTTTTCCGGAAAATCTGCGAGCATGCGGAGCTCGTCCAAAACAAACCAAGATGCTAACCGAACAAAATTTACCACCGGAAGTTCGCGGAAAAGGAATATAGGCGTCGTTGTAACCGCCGAAAACGTTGATGGGTTCTACATAAGAAGTGTCAAACATTCGATCGTTTTCAGAATCCGCCGAGAGCTGCTCTAGTGTAGTAATCATCTGGCGCAGGCAAGATTCTAAACAGGTGCGATTTTTCGAGACTCTTTGTTGAGCTAGATGGTTCAAAGTCTGCAAGAGCTGACTTCCAATCGATTCGTTTACTGTCGACTCCGACAGAATTTGGAAAACCGGAGGCACGCCATGCGGATAAGCACCAGGAAACGTAACTTGCAAATTAACCATGAAGTTATTAACGTTAGCAAAAACCGTGCAAGTTCGACTGACTGGATCCATAGTGGTGACCTCGAGATTGGGGATATGTACGTTTAAAAGAGAAAACTCTTGTTGCAGCGGTTGAACCTTGGGGGAGTTTTTCTTTTTAATCTTCACAACTTCAGAAGTGTCATTATCGACGGCAACTTCTTCTCTAACATCGTCTGGTTCATGGCCACATAACTTTTGCAAAAACGGTTCTATCTTCCACACGAGCAGCGTCTGATCTTTCGACCACGTGATTAGTTGAAAATCGGACGAGCCCGGTGTTTGCTTCCTCCATTCGAATTCTAAAACTACATCTCTATGTCCGACGAAGGTATGCATCGGAGTCGATCGATTCGCGGTGTTCCACAATAACAAACTATTTTCCCCCCGTCGCAACTGTGGCACCACCACTGTGATGAGCCCGTTGCCGAAAGGGGTGAATCTCGCCCTCCACACCGGGGCGTTGGTCGTCAAGACATACTCCGCCCGTCTCGGATTCGTCATGTCAAAAAACTTCACGGTGTTATCTTGACTGGATGTCGCCAGCTGAGTTTCAACGCTGGGGTTCCAATCCAAACCGTGAATTTTGGACAGATGTGCGGCAACGTACTGAACGGGAGCGGTGCCCTTGCGCTGGTCCCAAATTTTTATGTCGCCGTCATGAGCTGTTGCCAGCAAATGCGGCGATATTTTATTCCATCGCACTTGCGAGGCTTCTGCTATGGCGGACAGCGATGCGGAAGGCCGTCGCGCATCTCGCAGATCCCAAATATGTATGAAGGTGTCGACGGAACATGACGCCAGAATATTTGGTTCAGAACGATGCCAATTCAAATCTGTTATAACGCGAGTGTGAGCTCTTAAAGAATGGGTTTGTATCAGTTCTTGCGAACGCCACGTCAACACTTCCAGGCGCTGGTTGCTCTAAAATTAATTACGATAGGAGTTGCATCGATCACAGACCAAGTGTTTACATACAGATATTACACATAATTCACGTTTATGAACTGTAGGGTTCCACTCGGCGGCTCCGACGTCATATTTGCTTTGCCGAGGAAATTTCTGAACAACTTCCAATTCTTCGTCTAAATTCCTAATTGCTATGTATCTTCGGCTACGTTGCGTTAACATTGGATGTAATATTAATAATTATTGTTATTCTTACATTATTTATAATTTTTTTGTTATATTTATTATTTAAATATACCGAGTGACAATGAAAAGCTACTCGCCCCTTTCTTTCTAAGGAAAATAAAACAAAATTGAAACACTACTTTTTTAAAAATTTCTGAAATGTCAGTTTTGTTGGAAATAACTCTTTTGATTTTAAACGGAAGATACTATATTTTTTTATATGTTTGGAACCAAGAGCCTTTAGGAGGCGTGGATGTGGTGCTCATTAGTTAAAATGCTTTTAAAATTTACAAAATTAGCCTTTCTGACGGCACCATGATGGGTTATTAAAATATTTAGATAGTGTATTAATTTTAATTATTAAAATGATATCAATACTCAGAGAAAGTTTCTAACATAACAACATTAAAAAAGAAAACATAACTTTGTAATTTGTTATCTTCCTGATATCTTTATTTCATGTTTACACATAAAAGTGTAACAAGGAAAGTTTGTATAAGATTTAGTTGTTTAAACAATTTTGTTACACATTCTGCTGGGATTATTATGAAAAATTACATTTTTAAAATATTCTGTATCATTTACATACCCAGCTAATAAAACATAAGTTCCGGAATTGTCTACAGCCATCGCATTAGCTTGTAAATCTTTTCCCTCCAGGGCAATATAGTATTCATTGTTCCAAGTTACGGCCATTTCTGATTCGTTATAAATGTCTATATTTAAGCTATATTGTCCCCAGTAAAATATTGCTGCTGAAGAATTTACAATATATCATCTGTTGTCCATATCTACAAAAATTCAACACATCAATAACAAATTAATGTTCCAAGTGTCCAGTTTATTACCGTCAATATTTTATGTTTTTACGAATCTACTGAACTTAATATAACTTACTTTCGTTTAGACCTTATTTGTTGCAAAACAGATTTGTGTCTTCTGTGTTGTAATTATTTATATCAACATAACCACACATTTGATCGAAATGTCAAACCCTAACCTTCATTTTACAAGTGAGTGTCACATGTTAGCGGTCGGGTGTTGCCAAATTATCAACTCTGACAGGAAATTAAATATAATCGTGGATGGAACAAGATTGTGAAAGCATCTGACGGAAACAAAATTTGTTGAAATACATCTTCATTCTTACGATTCGTATAACGATCGGGGTCTAATTCTATAATTTAATATTTCTTATAAATCGCATTGGCAACATTGCATAAACTGTCACTTGCGCGCGCATGCCTAATTGACAAAATAATAAATTGTGACATTAATAACAGTGAAATTCGACCGCGGTACTGTGAATTTTTGTAAGTGTGGGTCTTACAGGTGTAAAGAAAAGTTTTGTTTAAAACCAGAACGTAAGTTTATAATTTATAGGAGCGGAAGATGTGATATTCATTGCATACCAACGTGTTCATAATCATAAAAAATTGTGGTAGACACGTTGTGGTTTGTAACGATTTTACTTCTATTTCTTGAGTAAATACTCTTGCCGTGTACTATTAGAGGAATAATTATTGGAATTTATTGCTTCGATGCTTTGCTAGATCTTGGTGGCTTTGTAGTACATTACTTCAACAATGACACATCATTCAAGAAACACAACGTTGGTAACCCCAACCAGGCCAACACTAAGAAGGTACACCCATATTATTATTTGGATATTTGCATACAAAATTGCGGATTTTTTATAGATATTCGCTTTCTGACGTTGGTTTTATGTCATCACTGGAAAAGGAAAGAAGTAGGAACCCTTCCATGCAAAGAGGTTATGGTCCGGCAGATTTATCCTATAAATGGTAATTACTTACATTATCCAAACATTTTTGTTCAGTAATGTTTTTTTACAGTACACATATTGACAGCAGAAGTCCTGGTTATGCAACAAGAGTGGTACAATATAATGAAGAACAAGAAAAGTCATTACCAATTTATCAATCCAGATACAACAGGCCTGGCGTTTTTCCTGTGGTACACTTTTTCAAAAAAGATTTACCATTGTTTCAAAAATCTCAAGTTAATGTTCGAATGAATTCAGCCGACATGTCAAAATACAATACTCCAGAACAGAACCGAATGTTGCTAGAGTCAATTGTTCAGTCTAGTCCAGAGAGTAAAACTGTGGCTTCACATAACAATGAAGTTAACACAAAAAGTGTCTTGGATGCTTTGAAGGAGATTTCAAGAAAAAGGATTCATTCGAATGAGGTAAGATTTTCATAATTTCTTGAATGTTTGAAATTTGATTATTCCGTTTAAAAGGAGGAATTTATTTTGAAAGAAGATGGTAAAAGGGCGTGTATGAATTATGCCACCGGAACCAATCAGAGAAAAAAGGTGAAATTTAATTCATCACAGCTAGATGATTCTGTCAACGTCAAGAGTCCTCCCAGTAAACGTTGTTCGATGGATGAATTGAAAGCTTCATTTTCGTCAATGGATGAGCAGTGGGTTAAAAAACCTAAGATGGATAAGAGTGGTGGTAAGTAATATTTCATTTAACAGTTGCATTTGTTGCATATACCATCTATTATGTACAAATACAATTTTTATTTATTCACATTAAAAGCAATATAAATTTTCGGAAACTACACTGGCGGTGACCTGTACAAGCAGTAGATCAAATAAATCACCAAAAATCTGAACAGTTACTGACAACAGTACAAAACAACCAATGAGAGTATCAAGAGTTCAGTTTATTTGAAACTAACAATCTCGTCCTTTGCGCTGATTAATTAGTCTATTGTCTAGTTACATCCAATAGAAGAAATACCAACATTGACCCATGTGGGGTTCAGGAACTGATAGTCTGATCTCACGAATTTTTTGATTGTCTTCTTTGGAATAGAGCGAATTTTAAAATTTCTGGAAATACTTGTTTAACTGATTCATTTATTATATGAGTAGCGGTCTTCCCACTGTAAGATGAGCGACGTCTGATTCTCTTATTTGTGTTTATTAATTTCAGGATCTACAAGTCCAAAATTGAAGAGTCCAAGTCCAAAATTGAAGAGTCCAANNGATAAAAGTATCTAACGAAAGTGAGACTTTAAAGAGCGTAAGTCGGCAAAATCAAACCAAGAAGAAAGCATTGCCAGTCAAGATATTTGATGAAATGCCGCTCGAAACGATGAGAAAGAACAGACTTGTTGCTTTGATGGGTTCACTAACTGACGAGAAAACGAATGAAAAACAAAAAGATAATTCAATTCGCGACTCTGCAATAAGCGCTGAAAATAAAACGACGCCTGAGAAACCGTTAGTCTCAATCCTGTCAGGATCTAATAAAACTTCGAACAAGTCTCCGAAACACGTCACTTTCAATATTCCGATTACTTCAATCCCGGCAGTTTCAGCTGAGAATGTTGATACGTCGCTATTTTCAACTGCATCAAACGATGTCGCCAACACTGCAGTTTCAAGATGTGCTGCTTATAATCCAGTGACTAAGACATCAGCTGCTCTTATTACTCCCATAGTTTCTCCTGCTGTGGCTGAAATATCTCCAATGAAGAAGCCAGAAATGAAAATAGAAAGTAAAACATCCGCCAACGAATCAGAGTCTAGGAGTCAAGTCCTTGCGAGTGTGGTTCCTTTCAATTCGCTAGTGTCAGCTTCAACAAACAGTGAACAGGTGCCCCACAATGACCACATGACAAACTTAAAACCAGCGCCAGCGTTTGGATTTAATTTCATGCCTAAAACTGAACAACAGACGTCGTCATCTGTTAAGCTTAATGATGTTATGAAAAGTAATTTATTCGAACACAAGACAAATCCCACAGCAGAACCATCTGAGAAACAGACCAATAATTCACCCCCAAAAGCTGGATTTAAGTTTAACTTAAATTCGCCTCCGCCATTGACCATTTCGTTTGGACATCCACTAATTCCAACGAATATGAGTGCGAATAAAGCGGTGTCGTTTGAGACAACAAAACCACCTTCGACTACGTCTCAAGTCACGACTTCAAGCGTTGTGAATACCTTGGGAGCTTTTCCTTTGTTGCCACCTACACTTACAACAGTCGGTTCCACATCGTTATCAAATATTGTAAATACGTTTCATAGTCCGTCGGGTGTTTTTAGTAGCAGTACAAATTCTAGTTTTGGTACTTCATCTATTAACACTGTGTTTCCCTCTGATAAAAATAAGTTTCCCGCCACCCCCACTTCATCAAGTTTTGTTGTAGACGGTAATAAACCAATATTAAGTACTACAACGTTGTCAGATGCCAAGCCAAGTTCTACGGCTACTGCTAATGCATCAGCTTTCATGTCTTCATCAAATGTAACAAGTATGCCTTCGAAGTTTACATTTCCTACGGGTTTTAAATCTACTACGTCTGGAATATTCGATTCAATTTCAAAATCTAATTTGGGTAGCACCACCACTACAATCGCTGCCACTACGACTGCAAATATACGTCCGCCATCTTCAGAACAGCCCGTTGAGTCTGCCTCACCCTTCGCTAAGCCGATTTCGAGTTTTAATCCTTCAAATATAGGTTTTGGAACAGTGTTTAGCGGGAGCACTACTTCAGCAAATACCCCGACTTTTGGAACGGGGTTTAATGCCAGTACTTCCATGTTTAACGGAAATAATGCGCGTCTTTCAAACTTCAAAACTGATAACTCCGCCAAACCAGCATTCGGACAAGAAATGGCGCCCCAGTTCGGAGTTACCACCGCGTCAGTTTTCCCGGGCAATAATATTCCAACGTTCAAAACAACGAATTCGTTTGCACCTCCAGGGCCCACGCCGGGTAATATATTTGGAAATACGTGCGCTTTTGGAACACCTGTAACGTCTACACCCACCTTTAATCTAAGCACGAATTTCGGCGGCAACAATTTTGGGAAAAATCAGAATTCCGGATTGAACGTTACGACCAGTTCGACGCCAGTTTTCGGCAACTTATTCGGAGTCACCACCACCGTTTCCGATTTCGGTGCAAATAAAAGTTTTCAGGCCAACAACAACGTGTTCTCCTCGACTTTCGGGGACAGTTCAAATTTCGATAAACCGAAATTCGAAACAGCTCCGTTCCAAGGGGCGCAGAAAGCGTTCGGAAGTTTTCCGGTGAATCCGGCGACCACACAAAGCGAGGTGTTCACCTTCGGCGGAAACAACAAGCCTGCGGTATTTTCTTTCGGAAACAGCGAACCTCCGAAGCAGGCTTTCAACTTTACTGCCGACAATAACCCTAGTACTTTTGGCGTGGCGAATAAGTCTTTTGGAGGTGCCTTCGCTTCAACATCAGCGCCGCAGTTTAACGTTCAGCCAGGTGCACCAGGAATGTTCAACATTGGAACCGGCTCATCAACACCCAACCGATCCAGAACACAGCTCAAGGCTAAACGGAGAACTTAAAATTTTTAATGATATTTGTTAGATTATTTTAATTGTGTTACATAAAATATTTTTTAAATGAAATAGATCATATTCATTAATGAATGTTAACGTATAAAATAAATTCATGGAAGGTATACAAGTTTCTTCTTTTCTTATATTCAAGCATTCATTGTAAGCATTGTGAATACCATTCTTGTATAAAATTCGTGCTCGAGAAGGTAATTTTTTCTGCATTTTTAGGATATTTTTGCATAAAATCGTCACATTTTTGACAAAATATCTCATAAGGCAATAACACGCACGTAAATGCATAATCTATTTACTTTGTTGTTATGTACAGTTTCACTTTATACATTACTAATTTGACTAAAAGTAGCTTTGTTAGGTACCTTTATATCTCTATAAGTAGACGTTATAAATATTGCATTTAAATAAAATAAGATAAAAATAGATCGTAAAGAGGAAGGACGAAGATGTGGACTACTTAGACGTAATTATTGCATCAAACTTTGAATCGCCGATGAAGCTACAAGTTCGGCGTTATTATAAAGTTGCTCTTTGGTGTAAAATTGAATACATTTGTGTAGCTCTCATTGTCTCATTAATGAATCACTCATCAATGCTGTTGCTTTTCAATTTTTCTTTCATTTGTTTCGATAAACTTCTAGCTGTTAGGCTATGAACTGGTTTGTCTTTATTATAAGACGATGTCTAAAAAGAAACAAAACTGGAACTATAAAGAATGGTGCAGTTATTGATACTTACATTATTTTCGAATAACTTCTTTAAATTTCTTACTGAAATGAAGATTTCACCTGGTAATTTTTCTTGAGAAGTTGCAGGTGTATCATTTTTTCTACTTTCGTACTCTGTTCTCTTGTAGTTCTCATTGGGAATATTTATTTTAGACAAATTCGGAAAAGATTTCGAAAATTGACCTAATCGCCCTGCAACAATACGTTTCTGTTTGAGTTCGTTTAAATCTTGCTCTTTATCGGAAGACTGTTCTCTTTGAGATGAATCATTATCGGAAAATTCTAGACTAAAAGTGTCGTTATTGGTCTTAGAATTAAGTTCTTCGGAAGTATAAGCTCGATCCATGTTTTCGAAATTATCAGAAGTATCGATAGAAATTGTGGTTTTCAAAAGAGGTTCACCACTGGTAGATTCGTCATGTTTGATTGTTGGTGAAGCATTCCCAAGATTTTTAATACTGCTGTCAAGTACAACTGGGATGCGCTCACGATTTGTTAAAGCAAAACTGCGTACCACTGGATCAGAGTATATCTTTTTGATCAATGTATTGTCGGATTTTTTATTGCTGACCATAGCTACTGGTTTTTCAGAATTCTCGATAGTTCTACTATCGATGTTTTTTTCAAAGTAGCTGTTTTTTATTTGTGTAGTGAAGGTTCTGGGTTTAATTTTCGGAATATTTTGCACTTCAACATTTTCATTGTTGTTTTTCATTGAGTAGAAGTTGTTATTTTCTTCTTTGTTATCACCGTTAGTTTCAAATTTTAAAATGGCACTTTCATTAAATTCTGTTTCTTCCACATGCACTGTTTGTTGGGGGTCTGGTGAATATTCAGCCATTTCCTCGGGAATGTAAAGCAAGCCTTTGGTATTGACCGTAACACGTAGTTCTTTCCGATCATCGTAAGAATGATCATATGCTTCAAACTGCTTTGGACCGTTACAAGTGACCAAGTTCGTGTCAAAAGTACTTGTTATTTCTGAAATGTGAAAACCGTCCATACTCGGTTTAGTTTCTGTGTCCACCGTCGCCGGTGTAGCTTTGTATATTTCTTCTTCCGGAGGAGTCCAAAAACTTTCTTCATCCTATGAAATGATACATTCTCAATTTAATTAAACTGCCATTTTGAAATTTTTACATTTAAAGCGACAATAACCACAAGCTGTTGAGTATCGTTAGTATTGCAACTACTTTCTATTCGGTGTTAAGAAGACATTTTTTAATGATGCAACTTACCAGAGTAGTAACTGTATAATGCAGCTTAATTAATATGATGCGATTAGAATTTAAATTTGTTTATTTAACGACAATATCAACAATACTCAAATAATCTAAAAACAACTAACATTTACTAAAAAATTAAGGAATAAAAAACTTGAGCGACAATTGGTTGGCATCACTACAGGATTCGCTTCAGACTCATATCGTAGCTAAGTTTATAAATTTTGAGGTAAATGTACAAATGTGTTTTTCATTTTAGATGAAATAGATCGCTACCTGTTACCATCTAGAATCATAATTGTCCAATAGTTTTTAATTTATGGGAAAACAAGAAACCGCAACAAGCTTTTTTTCAAATATTCGTCATTCTGGATCAAGCTTTACAGCAATTTTGTTATTTTGGTCGCTTAGCCCGTAACGAATCCTGCATTACAAAACTTATAACGTTTCGGGAAAATGAAGCAATGGATTTTTAACGAAATTTTTTGTTGAATTTTTGGAAATGTATAAACTTCTCGGTAGACTGGAATATGTGTAATTTGCTTCCAATTGGTCAATTTGGTTCGCTAAACTTACCTCATCTTTCTTCTTTTTTCCGGATGGTGCACTTGCTTGCCTGGTGTAATAGTCTCTGCCGAATCTGAAACAAATACAATTGTCATTGTCTAACATCTTCACGCAAAATAAATCGTGTATTCCAGAAACGATCAAATTTTATTTCGCGTAAGGTGGCTTTATCTCAAGAATTAGGATTTTATTCCCCCCCACGTAATTTCAGAAACTAATGTTTCCGAGCTTTATGCGCAACAAATAAGGAAAAATTTTAAAAACTCCTACAGTCTGATTGATTGGCAAAGATTATTGTCTGATTAATCCATTGAATCTAATCAAACCAACATTCGCGAAAGAAATAACATTTAATAAATATTCTAAGTTAATATTCACTATAACGTAACGTTACGTAAATAATTTAAGTAGTTTAGTTGTTTAAGTAGTCACGACAATGTAGATAATTTTAAGTAGTAACAACAACATAGATAACAATAATAGTTTCGTGGAATAGGCAATTTACGCAATCGACGAATATTTTTAGAATTAATGAGACCTGAAACTTAAATTTTAACCGTAAAAACTGTTGTACCGTGCAGTCTGAAAAATATCGTCGACTTACCTGTGGTTCAAACTCCTTTGCCTTTCCGCATTAAGTACATCTATAATTTTACTCATACTTCTGTATTATCAGTTGTAGCACAAGTCAATTCGTTTTTGCGGTTTTGCGAACTAAAGTAGCCTTTGCATTGGATTGTTCAAATTTATCCATGTTTATCTTTTTTGATAATCTTTTTACTGATAATAGAATTGATACAATTGAAATTCTTCTTTTTGTCACTTTAAATATATGTCATAATAATTTATTGTATTTTGTAGGAATGCGATAATATATTAAACGTATTTCATCAGAGATAAGAAGTAATTTACAATCAATTAAAAATGAGACTAGCTATTTATAAAAATTTTCGGTTCGGAACATCTGCTCTGCTCATGAGGTGAAGTTATTCCTGTTTTAGTTACGACCAATGTTTGCAAAAGTGGTCATAATTAAAATAAGAATGATCTTCGATCCCCTGTTGCAAACCAAATTTGTTACTCACCTTTGATTCAACTGGATTCTTTTTTCAATATTTTCTCGAGTGTACGGATTATGTTTCATCATTACTGGATAGTTCCACTTCTCCTTCTCTTTTTTACTGTAACTTCCTTTAAATTTAATTTAACTTTTTACAACTACAATAAAAATTTAACACAAATTACCCTCCACAGCTGGACTGTTTTCAAGTTTTTCCTCTGATGTTTGTTGGTTTGTTATATTTAATGATGTTTCATTTGCTTCAACTGCAATGTACTGCTGAGGTAATGATTTTAAAAATCTAAAATAAATGTGTTTATCGTGTTCACTTTTAGAACAATAAAAATATACCGTTGACTTGGCGATGGGCTTTTTAATATGGTCCTGGGTAAAGAAGCGTACTTTTCTAAATATTCCAAGTCATTCTCGATGTTGCTGTTCAACGACGTAAGGGACACATCTTCCACATCTAAAAAGAACTACTTAAATCTCTATTTTCAGTTTAATATTGCTATCAGAAATTACTTTCATCATCAACAGTAATGTCGGTTTTCGGTTTAACGTTGAAAGGTTTCAGTTTTTCGCTGACATCATCTCTATCTTCTTTCACGCCCGAATCAACAGACGTTTCTTCATCCGAAAAATTATCAGTGCGTATTCTGCGAACTGGGTTGTGCCCACCAATGATCATTTTGGTCTTAATCCTGTAATTCTGAACTTCTACAGACTCCATGTCATCACATTCAGAGATGGCGTCGGATAGGTCGGATGTTTCGTCGATCTCTTTATCGCCGATCAAAACTTTGGCGGTTGTTGTTGGATTTGGTACCAGCATAGGGACGGGAACGGGCGACCCATGAAGCTCACGCTTTTTCAAGTACCAGTTGGCGTCGCTGTTATCAAGGAGCGATGTATTTTCTCGGAAGTAGTGCACATCATCTTGAATCTCGTCGTCGACGTTTGTAGAGGTTACATCTTCGATTCGTTGCCGTATCTGCAAGAAAATTATCATCTTTTTCCTTCACATTTAGAATGTTTATTACCGTTAGCGACACGTGATCAACGTAATTAATAGAGCTTGAATTTGAACTGGAATCGCTCTGTAAATATTCATTTAAACTAGAATTTGAGGTAGTTTCCAAATCTGTGGGGTTCCACTTGCTGTCTAGGGTTTCTTGCCCGAAGAAGTATTCTTTGTTTTCTTTTTCTTGTGGTGGTGGAGATATTCTACTGGAAATACTTGCAGGCGAAGAAGACGCTAAACTTCTTTGGCCTTTACTGACTACCTGAAATGAATAAATAGGAACTTAAAACCAAAAATTCGCCTAGAAAAAGGCAGGAGATACGTACTTTATTTAAAATCGCTGTAGCCAGTAATTCCTCGTATGTCTGTTTATTTTCACCGGAGGAAGTTTGAGATTCTACTGCTCTATTGAAAGTTGGAAGTACCACCGCTTCTTGAAGAAGACTTTCAATGATTTGTTTCAAAGTTGTGTGTGCTGCACCTGGTGACTGTTCGGCGAGAGGTGTATCTGGAACCAATGAACAGTATTCCATATTATTGAGAAGTAAATTTTCGTAAATTTTTAAATACCTACAGGAAAGCGGACATTGTCATAATTGTCATATTATTAATTTTTTATTGAAAAAATTTCTTTTTTATTTTTATTTTTTACGCGCAGTAATTCTTTAATTATGTAGTTTCTAATATCGTAGTTAGCTGTGATTTATTATATATGCCTTGATTTGCCACCTCTCAATA
>QDEB01126709.1:0-12549 GCA_004193795.1 Asbolus verrucosus | reverse complement strand
ATTTCAATACTATAAAATGAGTTTCCCGTGTAAAAACGACCGCAAGTCTATATGATTCATATATACAGCACAACTTGATCATATAGGAAATTGAAACGAGATGCACAAATTTGAAATTTGTCTGAAATTATTCTTTATACCAAAATTTGCAATAAGAATTTTCTCAAAAAATTCTATATTAGTGTTACCGTATGCAGTATTAAAATTAAGTAATTTTAACTCGTAATCATGGAAATTTATTTGGTGTCATAAAATTGATTTACACTCTAACACGTAATTTAGTGAACGTTTTTGTTTCGTGTGTGTCTCTTCGTTAATCATACTAGAACTCTACAAAACTTGACTGAAGAATTATTTTTAAGTTGTTAAGTGACGAATTCGACACAAAATTATTTTTGTATATTACATTCATTCTAATTATCATTTTCACAACCTAAACGTTCAAAAATATTATAAAACAAATCAAAGTGAAACTGATCTTAATTTTGTTTTTGAATAAATATTCGAAATTATAATTTAACATACATCCAATTCCTCTAGTGTGACTGATAAAGGGCGGATTTTATGAAATCTGCATATGCATTATTCATACTATTCATATGTGTTCATGTTTAGTATGTACAGGAATGTACATTAAAGATGATTAAGACTAATAATTATCAATTTACATATTTGCACATTTTCATTGTCCGTTTTATATTTTGCATATTTTCCGCCCTTTATAATAGATATTAAGAATAAACAAACATCTTTAATTAATTACCTATTAGGTTTCTTTTTTGGTTCTCATTTGTTATTTTCATAGTAGTATTGTTAATACCAAATTTCATTAAAATCGGTCTAAAATTTGCATTTTTTCAACTTATCAAAATTGGACAATGGTTGTAACACCAGTATTGAAAAAGTTAAAATGAGATATATTTTTAGTTTGATAGCATGTAATTTTTATGATCTTCAATGAAATTTATAACTTAGATACAAGATAATGTTTTATTATATTTCATAAACGTCGCTCACCCAGTTGTGTACACACAACAATAATTTCACATTAAACTTATGGAGTACCTGTGTTGCAACACATTTTCAAAGTTAATAAATGTAATCGATATTGTTTAAATAGAAGTTGATGTAATCAGTAAAAAGTGAATTTTCAAAATATTTCTGTTGTTGTATACAAAATATATATAAACGTAAATATAGATACAACGGTTTTCGAACAAATGAGCACTGTTATATTTCAGATGGTTAGTATGAATTATTTTATTTTATCTTTGTTGATTCATGGTGTTTATAAAAAAAATTATAGATTATTTAATTCGTTGGTTGCCTCACACGCCAGAATTATCCCGTAGAGCGCTGGATTCTTTCACATATTTACTCATTCACACCATCAAAGGCAGAACCTTTACACCTTTTATGTGAAATTTCCATTTTCAGTTGGTAATAATTATCTAAAATTAGCCCAAGATAAATATGTCAAAATATTTCAAAGAAATATATCGCTTCGCGAACAAGTAAATATATAAAAAGAGGTGATCTCTTTCACCTCAATATCATATCATTTTGGTCGATTTCAACACATTTTATTGAATGCTGTTTTCATAAGTTGCTTTAATTACACGCTGGGGCAGTTCGGGTCGACAGTAATTCATACATTCATACATTATCATATCGTATGGACAATGAATTCTCATTTACCGAATCCGCGTTAGCAAAGACTAATAATTATTCGCACTGCTACACCACATTACCCTAAAGTCCCTAAACAGTCACTACACCTTGTAAGACCCAGATTACATAATGGCAAAACATATTTCTTCACTTTTTTTGCCAAGTTGCTAGATCATTGTACATTGTAAGTCACACCCACTCTGCATGTTATTTTAACTTGGGCGGCTGACAAGACAGATTTCGGTTTAAAAATCTATTGTATTACTTTTGAAAAATATATGTCGCATTGTCAAATTCCGATAAAATTTACTGTTATTCTCCCCTAACATTTCTATTTTACAGTATACAATGTTAGGGTGGTAATATGTCCTTTGAATTTTTTGTGTATACCAGTACAAAATTACACAAAAATTTAATTTAGATCCCCATTTGCAAATAAAAAATTTACTTATTCATTTAATTTTATTCTACTAATAATAACTAAAGGAAGTGCTATTCTAGGAAATATTATCCCTGTCAAATCATGACATTTACTTCATTACACAGTCAGTTCTAAGAAATTGCAAACACTGCATGAAACAAATAGAGATAGGTGTAAGATGCTAACCCAGCTCATTTTGTCCTTTTAAAAGGAAGATGGAAAAAAAATCAAAATAATTAGATTTGCCATTAAAAGATAAATTGAAATGTTTTCGAAACGCAGAATGTTTTAGAACCAGTTGGTGTAAGTTGGTGATTTTTGAAGTACCAAAAACAAATAAACTTCCTATATTTCAAATAACTGTTATTCATAGGTTTAAATTTCTTTTTGTGGACAATTGTGTGTAACTTGGTTAACTTGGTGTACTTACTACAATGACCCAAGTAATTTTCCAGAATATAAATAATCACTGATTCTATGTTATTGTACTTACGTACCTATACTATATAATTATTTCAATTCAACAGTTTATAACTAAATCACCGTAAAAGACATTTTTTAATACGAAAGAATGTGTTCATTGAGTGTTTCTAATATTTTGAAAATTGAATACATTACCACGTCTGTAATTTTTACTGGATCGAACAAGTTTTACATTTTGCAAGACGCAATATTTATAATCTTTGAAGTATTTATTTATTTCGTTGAGAACTTTTATTTCTGACTTTTGATAATACAATGCGTGACATATTTAATTATTGTACAGTCTGGAAAACAGAACCATTACGATTGATGGTTATTAATAATTAAGTATCACAATTCAATTATATATCGACAAAATTCATAGGAAAATTTAGTTTCTGTTTTACAACCGTAAAAAATGTACATATATCTAATTCATATACTTGAAATCATAATAATAAGCAATAATTTTAATTGTTTAAGTAAAACCTCCACGATGAAGTATTGATTTATTCATTTTTTTGAATTAAATTTTATAGAAACTGAAATAGTACGGACCTGTCAGAAATAGAGAGAGCGGATGCTGCAAAAGTAGCGCAGACCATATTATTGATTAGTCCTGCCTTTTGGCCGCCATTCTCACCTCATCCTGCAGTATTGCTAGGGTTGTAACTGGAAATACACTGACATATTTTGATTTTCCGGCTGTAAAGTTCGTTACATTGTCAAATAAAACATCGAGTGTGAGTACATTATTAAATATCTAATGATATAGCTCACGATGTACGTATTGTTTAGTAATTATGTTGTAGAGTGTAGCGTAGTGTAATTCGTTAAGTTGGAAGCATACATTTTTTTGGTTGTCAGTCATTTTCAGCTGTCATGTAGAATGATAATTTGAAAACAAAACTGAATAAAGAAAAATTCGAAGAGATTTTATTAAATTTATTTAATGGCAGGATACCGTCCACATTTTGTCGTGTAATTTAACTGTTACAAGCGAAGGAGACGGCAAAATTATTTATTGTTAAATGTATTACTGATAATTGATTATCAAAAAAAGAACATGTAATAGTCACGTAATTCAAGTGGTTAAATTTTATTTTTTATTTTTTTAGGCCGCTGGACATCGTAACAGTGACATTACGTTTACCGACGATGATACAGATATTGAAGGAAGTGGAATTGGTGGAGAGGTGAGCCACGATTTAGAATCCAGTGGATCTGGTTATGGACCAGATGACGAAGATACACCTGTAGTTAATGTACCTAGTAAGTAGAATTGTTTTTTTAGTTTCACGGGGTAGGTGATTATTTAATTTCAGATGTATTTAATACAGAACCTCCAAAGAAGAACGAACCTGTGTCCGATCGCGGGAATACAGATATTGGCAAAGAACCAGTGGTCATTCCAACAGAGGATACAGGCGTCATTATGAATCCAAAATCGGAGGATCGTCACACTTCCTTCTTCGCTCAACCGGGGATACTGGCGGGTATGAGAAGATAATATTGTAAACAGGTAGTTTTTAAACTATTGCCATTATTATTGTTTTAGCTGTTATCGGTGGAGCAGTCGTCGGCCTTTTATGTGCTATATTAGTGGTAATGTTCATCGTATACAGGATGCGTAAAAAAGACGAAGGTTCCTATGCGTTAGGCGAACCAAAACAATCACCGACCACTACTTCATATAGTAGAGGTAATAACAAAGAATTCTACGCCTGAAAATAGTGTTTTTAATAATGGACTTCATCTTGACGATCTGCAGTGGGTTAGTCAGAAGGACATGCTAGGGACTGAATCTCTGCTTGTAGTGCAGCTTAATTGTCAAATATAAACATTTACAAGACATACTCATAAATAAAACGCACATTTTTAACAAATTGAATGCGTTTAAAAGTTTCATTATCTAAAGATACGTAATTATTTTTCATTTTCAGTAATGCATATTTTCAGTAAAATTATTTTTTATAAAAGTATTGAAAAGTTTTTAAATAAGATTCGGTCTAATTGCCAAAAACTGCCAATGGTGTGAGTGAACAGTTAAAATGCGTAATGAATATAATTTAATTGTTTCTAAAATAAATGTCTGAAAAGTTGTTAGTTTATTCATCGCATTTACAATGGAATGTGTATATATAAATGTATCAAACAAACAAAAAACTAAATGTTTTTCGTCCATTTTTATCTTTGGGTGTATAGTACAAAGTTGTATTCAATTTATTTGAGTTATTCTTTATAAGATTGTTTTAATTTTTATATGCTTTTGACTGGTATCCATGATATTCCCTTATCGTACTATATGCTCAAACTATACTTAAAGGTACCTACCTATTTAATATAGTAATAATTAAAGTAATAAAACAAGTGACTAAGTAACCCACATAGAACTAGTAATGATTCATAAATAGACATGATGCAGGATTTTGCATATGCTCATAATGGACAGCAAAGTTTTGAAAACTATGTTACATTCCCTTTTCATCCAAAAAAACTTGTTAACTTTATGGTAGCTTTTTACATTTATTATTTAAATATATTTATATTTATGATGAGCCTTGTAAATTCCTGCAGTGGAAATGAAAATAATGGGCACCTTGAGATTGATGCTAATATTTTCATTTTCTTTTTTGCCAATATGTGCTCTGCAGGTCACATAGTGTAAATATAATAGTAGGCATTGCAGCTATTAAAAAATAATAATATAGTTTGCAATATACACCAGCACTGCATACTATTATACATAATTATATTACAAGTAATAAACTGTTTTTATATTTATTTAACCATTTATTTTGATCGGGAAAAATATTAATATAATGTGAATCATATATCTTTACTACTTCAATAACATTTTTTATTATAAATGATTGTAGCTCTTCAATAACAATTGTATAGTATTGAATAGGATAATGAAATAACTAGGTATGTATGCACGATGTTATTACAGCAGGTTTAATAACAATTAGTGTAAATAAAACTCATCTAAAACGTAAAGTACAGACTGCAGTTAATGTTATTAAACCTACTTTTGGCAGCGGTAAAGTTTCAATTGTTTAAACCTCCATTCACTTTAGAAAAGTAGTAGGAACTGTTGGGCTACAAGAGATTTGTTTTTAAAATTACCATAGCAACATCGTGCATACATACTCAATGTGTACAATCCGGTTGTAAATAAATGAAATCTGAATGTTTGTTGTCTTATTTTCCTAAGTTTTTTTTTTATTGTTTACTTTAAAATATTAGGAGCAGTTATTGGCAGTCAACTGTTGTTAAACTAATGTCTACAAAGGGATTTTAAGTTTTGTTCCATTTTGCAAGTTTTTTTAAACATAGAACTGTAGAAACGAAACGTTAGGAGCATGAAATTTATTGATTTGCCACATCATTTAATTTTGAAGTGATTGACAACTTCGATTTTTGTACATGATACAGTGCTATGTATATGAAATAATTTTAAAAAGCAATTGGTTCAATAAACCATATACATTATTGATTTTAGCATTTTTCAAAATACGTTGCTCGCATTACTTTCGTACGCTTTTTTAATACATGTTGAATGTGAAATTTATTATTTTAAAATGGTTAAATATTGAGATAATAAATAAAAGTAAAAACTGAACGTCCACTGTTAATTGAACACTCAAGTTTTGCAAAATAACATATGGTGAAGACGAAATTGCTTTGGAAAAGTTTTATTGTATCACCAAAATTCAAAGGGAAACTGGTAAGTATAGCCTTTTTTATGTGGCACTTTTGTATTGTTCAAAAGTGCCAATATGTTACAACGCAAAAAAATCCAGTAAAGGTAACACTGCTCATTTAAGAAATTTTTTATAATTGGTTACTTTATAAAATGTCTACTTGGAATATATTTTTTAACTTCGTAAAATTTTATTAAGAAAATGTGTGCGTAGTACTAATTTGACTTATAATATACTTTTTATTTTCAGAATGTATCTATATAAAATAAATCAGTTAATTTAATCTTCGTAAAATGTTACAAGTTATGCAGAAGTGCGGAAAATAACATTTTAATTCTTAATTAAGTTAGCAGCTGCTGCTTTGTTAATAATTTAAATAGCTATATGTACAAAGTCCTTTTAAAAAAATTGATAACCTCGGTTAGATTTATGTATATTATATATGAAAAGTTACATAGATTGAAAGCACCTCATTTGCAATAGCTTTTACTTTTTATCGATGATATATTAAACAGTATTGACAGTACTAACACAAAATTCAAATATTATAAAACAGTAATTTTAGCTATGTGAATCAAACCGTGCTGTTTAGTATAAATTCTACGGACTTGCAGTCGGTTTTATGTGGTAAACTGATTTTATGGTGTTCAAACGAGGTTCATAATTTTTCGAAAACGATATTCAAATTATTTTTTTAATAGTAGATGTAAATAAAATTACTTCCACATAAAATTTTTCAGGGGCGTCTTAATTCTACATACTTTGCACATTTTTTAGTAAGATTTCACTTATATTCAGTAATTCACTGGTCCATAAGAACAATCAAATGAGACCAAGTCAAGAAAATAACATTTTTCCCCAAAACACACAAACGCTCCGTTTCAAAAAGTATTATAACTGGCTTCCTCAATCGGAGTTAAAATTTAAAAAATAGTGACAAACATAGGGTACTTTTACTTTCTCAATTTGTAACATCAAAATATCCAGAATATGTACAGCTGTTACAGTTAAAAAATATACGAATAAAAAGGAATTTTTGAGGTGTTTGTATACAACATTTTTTAGTTGTGAAAAACATGCACACAGATTTATCTCCTCACCTACACGGTGAACAATGTAACGATTTAATTAAAATCCTCAGGGACTGTCATGCAGAGGTTAGGTGCATTTTGTTTCAGTATTAACGCACAATACTTAATATTTTAAAACTTTTTAGCATCCCTTTGGAAAATTTATTGGTTTTTGTAATGGTGCAGATTCCGCAATGACAAGATGTTTGAAAGAAGAGAGGTTGAAACGAAGACAAAGAAATTATGAAAAATCTATGGAAACTAAAAGGAAATTACAACATTTGTTTGAGCAAGAAAGGAAACATTCCCAAAATAATACAAATAGTTAATATATTTTATTCATTTTGTTATATGTGTAGTTATTAAGTACATCAAAATACAATTTTATGCGTTCATAGTACAATTCAGTGTTACAATTCCGAAACAGTTTTAGAAAATTAGAACTCTAAACATTTTATATTATTTAGAATATGATACCCTAATGTCGAATTAGTTGTAAATTACGATTACCTACTTTTTGAGGGTTTGTTGTAAGGTTGTCACATAACATGAAAAAATGTTCGAAACATCCATGTCATATCTTTGGAATAACCATAATACATACATATACAAAGTCTCAACTATTTCTTGTAGTTTCTGAGATAAAGTCTGATAACCACTAAAAATACTTAAAAAATAGAGAATCAACATGTTCGTGAAAAAATAAGCGAAAAAGTATACCTATATTTAACAACATAGTTTCAGATTTCAAAGTTAAATCTATATTTTTTTTCACTTATTTTAGATTTTTACCGTGCAAATTTTATCAAAATCGACGATTTATCTTCGAATGACCTTCATTGTGAGTAAAATTTCAAAAATTATATCGTGTAGCACGCAGGTACCCCTAACATTTTTGAATTGTTTATTTGTTTAAAATGTTCACTTCATACAGCAATATCCATCTCACAATCCCTACAATTAGAAATCTGATGATTACGACTTTAAGAATTTTCATGACCATCACTGAACTGATTTTCTAATCCAGTCATTTTTGAAGAAAAAAAAAACCATTTGAAATCAGTTTATTGTCACAGGTCTAACAACCTAAGTAAGTCCCCTCTGATCAATTAGAAATTCGATAGATGTTAATGTAATTAATAGAAATATAATTTTCTTGCAAGAAATATTTAGGTAACTGATTAAGAATTTTTTATTACAAGCGAGAGAGTTGAAATTCGTCCCAAATTTTTTTGTCTTTTTGAAATGTTACTTAAAAAGGGCTGTATTTTAAACCCCCCGCCATTGCCAAGAAGTATTATTATAACAATAATTTTTAATGTTGTTATGATACTAATGATGACGAATATCTATTACTGAACTATCTCGAGAGGACCAACAAGATATGTTCCTTGTCAATTAAGTGACGCGCTTGAACCAACTTACTCGAATAATTTTAGTTTGACTTAACCACGATGGTGAACGCACGCGTGATTTACGCAGTCTTGCTTAGTTGGATTACACATGTGTTAACTAAGGGCCAAAATACCACCGAATCATGTATGCATTTATACGAAAAAGGTGTGGAGGCATATTTAGACAATAGATACGACGCGTGTATAGTTCATTTCGAAAATGCTGTGCAGAAATACAGGGACTATACAAAAAGACTTCAAAATTGTAGAATAAAATGCCGGGAAGATGCGGACTTATCAGAACCACTTTATCCGGTTGACATAGACAATTTGTTGTTTTATGAAAGAGCAGTGAAAACAACATTGTGTGTAGTGAAATGCAAACGGGAACATAAAGATACATTTTTCAAGTTTAATATCAACACAGAAACTGAAAATTTATTTGAAGATCAAAAGCCTTATGAGTACTTACATATCTGCTATTTTCAGGTAATTTCAACAATTTTTGGAAATAAAAATTATTTTAAGGGACTATTTTATAGGGTCTGTATATACTTGATTTATCTGAAACCTAAAAGGTTAACCACGCATGCAGGTAAAAATCTTTTTTCACGTGCAACGATCCATCTGTAACTATCCAAGTGAAAGTGTGCTTTAGATATATAGGTATTAATTGCATCAGCGGTCCACTCGTACTTACAATAAAACGAATTTAATTTATGCGTTAAAAATCTGAAATTTCTTTGGAATACGTACTTATACTCAACCTTGTTATTTAAACTTTTGTTTTACGACATCTACAAAAGAAATTATTGAAATGCAGTTGTTATTATCTGAAATACTTTAAGCTAAATGCGTTTTGATTTAGTAAATCAAATTGACACTGCAGCTGAATGATTTAGGGTTCAGCGTGTAAAATTATTTAAAAAAATTAAAGTACATACACATTCAGGAAGTTTAAACTTATCGATGTTTAAACTACATAATTTTAAATTTGTAGATATATAAAATAGTGAAATAGTTGCTTTTTGGTACAATTTAGTAAAATAACTTAACAAACATTTTCAAAATGAATAAATATGAAAATGTTTGGTTTTTCCCATTTTAAGTATGATTGAAATTTTTTAGGTATAATCTTTAAAAATAACGCGAATTCTACTTTTGACGTAATTATCGTTACGTGAAATTATCCCTCTGATCAAAAACTGATTGTAGATGTTTTGATATCCTTTGATGTACAGTGTTCATCAATAATAAACACTCATGTTTGTTTTTACACTTATAATAGCATAACATCTGGTTCTTCATCACAAAAGAGAGTAAAATTAGCTCGTATTCTTTTAACTAATTTGTGAATTTGTTGATATTAACAGAAATAAATTCTAAATATTTTGCAGAAATTTCCGCCAAATATTTATTAATAGAATGATTCTATTTCATTTGAAAATATGCAAGAGCATTTACCTTTTGACTTGATAACCGTTCGCAAATTTTCGATGCGGTCGTTTTAATCTTGCACAGCATCTTAACTCGGTTATTGAACTCGATTCTTATCTTGACAGCGAGTTAGAAATGTTTTTAAATATGTACAACTTCATAACTATGTTTTTTTCTAAGTGCCAAAATAATTTGAAAACTAATGTTTTTGGAAAAAAAAATCAATATCTTTATTTCTGATTTAGACGGAAATAATATCAGTATTTTAAATTATTCTGAACTAATTTTTTACGAAAATCTGGCTTATATGTGCCATAATTTTTAATAGTACTCATAAAATCATATTTATAATTTTATAGTTTTACGCATAAGTTGTATTGTTAGTGCACCTGATTTAAATCAAAACTTTAAAATTAGTTCCTTTTCATATGGTATAAGCATTCAACATTTTCATAAAGTGGTAAATTCATTTCAGTGTTAAATAATTACATACTGTCTAAATGAGAAATGAAATTTAGAATTAATCTTTTCCATGCATTTCTAAAATTAGCTTATGTAATAAAATAGATACATTGACAATGAGTACTCATTGAGTGTGACTGCTCTATATAAGATTTGAGTTTTTTTTAATTGATTTTTAACATCCTCATTTTTAAAATTTGTTTAAAATATATTGTAGTTCTTTTCTAATAGTTGGACATATTATTTATAAAGTTTGAAATTCAAAATGTTCTTTCGATTCTTTCGTCTGTAAATGGAAAACGTCCTTAACGGACATACATACTTCTGCATCTATTTCAACGAGAAGTTTGAAAATACCTACTGGCGAATAGCCAACAACAAAACAATTGATGTGACAATAGAATGCAGAGGATGTTTTTAAATGGAAATTATCAAATATAAGATTAATATATGACACGCATTAAGAATTAAGATCCTATTACTTTTAAAATAGTTGATTAAAAAGTTATTAATGTAGAATATATGAACCAAAAAAGTGTAGAATTTAATCGAAAATATTTATTGTTTTTCACCCCGTTTTATTAAAAGTAACGAACAATAAGAAAAAAGAAAAAGATCTGTGGAATCAAATTGGTATACGTTTTGCGAATTACACGATATATTTGGACAATTTTATATTTTGGCCCTAACAACATACGATCAAAAATTAAATGCCTCTAGTTCTCACTTGATGCGACAATGTTTTTGTCAGTATGGTTACACCTGTTAACCTAAAATTATAGCACAGATGACAGATTAGGATGAAATTCAGGCCGGACACTGTTGGCTCCGATATACGTTCCAAAAACATTGTCGCATCAAGTAGTAACTAGAGGTAATTTTTATCGCACGTTATATTTATAACGTGCAATAAAAAATAAAATCATTTGATTCAACGACTTAAATTTCGTGTTATTATAAATCTTGTTACATTTAGAGTATTTTAGGTAACAATTACAAAAAGTATATTATTTTAGAACAATGTAGATTGTTTTAAATTTTTAAAGAAGGATTCTTAGGATAATTAATGATTAAAGAGATCGTAGATCTTTTAACTGTACAACATAAAATCACTACTACATCTATAAATAAGTAATTAATTAACTGATAGATTCATTAAAAGTTGTTGTGCTTCACAAAATTAAAAATAACAGTTTTTATGATGCTATAAATTCATAGTTTTTTCAACGTTATAAATAAATTAAATACGACCCACAATTTGTTAAAGTCTTGTATTGATTAAAACTTTTTTTTTCACAGAATAAAGAACTTCAAAAAGCTGCATCTGCAGCATTTACTTATTTAGTATCTCATCCTGATGATAAAATAATGTTGGCTAATCTGAAACATTACTCTTCCTTAGACGGTGTTGATATGATGGAAGTAGTGAATTTTGAAGCCAAAGTAAGTTGATGCAAGTTAATATATCTAACGTGGATATCCATACTGTAATTGCAGGATTATGTATACTTATATATTCATGGTGCAGACGCATATGAAAAAAAAGACTGGCATGCTGTTGTGCAAAATATGGAAGAATCTCTGATCGCCTATCTCCAAGCTGAAGAAGAATGTCGAGCTCAGTGTGAAGGACCGTTTGACCAAGGCTGGTATCCTGATTTTATTCCATCAATTGCCAGTAAGTGTTATCGATTAAAAATCTAATAACTATACAGGCTGTTATGGAAATGAGTGCAAATATTTTAACTAGTAACAGAACTCATCGATATAAGCAACTTTTGTTTATAAATTTTTTTCGAAATCTCAATTTTTTTTGACCATTTTTCCCCCCTTGATTTTGACGACTCGTTCGGTGTGTACATTAAAACATTAAAAATGTGAATGAACACAAAATGAAAAAATCTTATCGCAGTTTTTGTGACAAA